>OY987291.1:9822168-10041168 GCA_963920785.1 Sphagnum contortum
GGAGAAAGACCATGACAATAATAATAATAATAATAGTAGGGAATTGACAAGTTTTGAAATTTTGTTAGTGACTTGCATTTTGCCTAGTGATTTGTTGCATCCCAATTTCTTTGCACAATGAAAATGGGATCTCTTTTTTTTTTCTTTTTTTTAACTTTTTATGCCATGCATCAATGATTCAATGTATGTGCATGTTGAGGTGTTGTTTAGGTAGCCACAACAATGCCAACTCAAAACCCTTTATTTTGCACCACTCCATCTCAAAAATTGGAAAACTCTTTCTCTTCTCTATATTTGAGTCTAAAGTATAAACATTCTTGAAGCTTCTATGTTTATGGATGGGTGAAATAAGGTTGTTAATGGATTATATCATTTGAATGTAAGCTTTTTTTTGTTTCATGAGTGATTAATGCAAGACCTTATGATGATAAAAAGGGAAAAAAAATTACCAAATAGTCAACAAACATTAGGGGTTTTTGGCATAATAAATCCAATTTAGAATCTATCCCTTTGCAAGATGTTACTTGCATCAATTCAGTAACTAATGCAAATGACCATTAGCTCAATGCATCACTCCTATACAAACAAGTGCAAGCTATTTTATTATATAACAATGAGATGGGCAAAAAAAAATTAGTGTAAATTGTTGTTTTTAAATTTGTTCATTGGATTATAAAAACCTGCATGTGAACTTAAGGGGTTTACAAGACACATGTAACAATCTAAAAATGTGCAATTCTCATATGTGTGTTATTGAAAGAGAGAACAAGAAAGCATTCAATGAAAAGAGAATTGTAGGTTGGTTGATTAAAAGCACTTAAGAATTATGGAGTTTTAAGAACTTGTTTGTGTGTATGCATAAGACTACTTTAAAGCATTGTATGTGTTATAAGTTGTTAGCTAAAAGCTTTCCATATAGTGTAATTATTTGTAGTTATCCTTTTTAAGGAAGAATTTTTTAAAATAAACTAGTTGTGGTTATGGTCTAGTCACATTTATAATTTAATAAATTTAAAAAGCTAAGATCTAGCATTAACCACTTTTTCAAAATACGACTAACAACCTATCTACCTACTAAATTAACATACCAAAACACCATACATGTATCAAAGGAGTTATGTACATTGTGTCAACTTAATCTTAAGTCAATTAAAATCAAATTAGCATTAAGATCATATGTCCATATTTCATTATAAGTTAAGATCGACAAATTTTCAATGTATGTTGCCATCTCACATGAGTAAGGGGATGTGTGTTAAGCATTGTAACTATTGTCATTGGTCTTTCATCTACAATATATATCTTAAATTGTGTATAATAAGGTTCCTTACAACGTGGCCTTTATGGGAAGCTAGTATGCAAGTTTATTCAAATTAACTCCCCAAACAAGTATAAATATACATCCCCTCCTTAGGGGCAATTATTTTAAGTATGTACAATGCAACTAGTTGGTGTAAAATTTTCACCTTAATTTTGTTCATGTCGTATCATGTTTCAAATTCTTTCATGATTATGAATAAAACTATATTTCAACATTGTATTCCAAAAAAAAAAATTAAAAAAGTTCAACTCAATTTTGCCATGATTTGTTATAGTTTGTCATATCCAAATTGCACAATAAAACACATTGAATTGTGGTAGTTTTTGTGCATGTGAGTAGTTGTGTATTTACATTCAACACTAGTGTGTTTGAAAAATCTCAAAATATTTGTCCCATTGATAGTATTTTTGTTTCAGAATAAAAATTTCACCTTCTATTGGATTAATCATATACATGCGGCAACCAATAATTAGTGCAAAAAACTTGCATCAAGAAATTTGGTGCATTAAGACTACGAACCTTTTAAATTTTCATGCATGGTGATGTTGGAATTGGAGATAATGATATAATATGTTGGACTCAAATTAGGATGATCACAATTGGTTAGCATCACTTTTATCAATGATGTATATTTTCAACTTGTAGCAAATTATGGATGTTTGATTGGGCATGAAAATTATAGATTATTGGTTTCAAAGATGCATTGCAACATGAATTCTATTGGGAAGATGTAATCAAAATACTTGTAATTGCACATCCACATATTATACTATGGAATAGCCAATGGATGCATATTATGCAAAGTAAGCTACCTTTGGCAACCCTATTTCATTACATATACATATTTGGTGATTGATTCTAATGCACCATAAAATGATTATGGATACTACATGGGAATGTTGCATGTGAACATTTTGGTGACATCATTGCAACGTGGAAATGACAAAGGAACTTTAAAGGAACAACATGGAAATGTCATGTGAACATTGTGGAAAGGTCATGGATATGTCATTGGAAACATGGGAACATGTCAAAATAAAAGGAAACCATGTTTTTTTTTTGGTTTAGAAGATTACATATATAGAATATTGCTCTACCCTAGAAGACTTGTCATTCAAGTGACATGTGGCAAGTTGAAGACCATCAACGTTTACCAACCTACTATATGTTTATTTTAAATGAACAAAAAAGAATGGTAGAATCATTCATCAAAGATGTTAATGTTATGATTTTAGTATATGTATTTGTACATATTCGTCATATTGAATTAAACATATTTCCACATCAAAGTGGTAATTATTATTTTTGTAAATAATTATATATGTTCTATAGGGGACAATCCAATGATTATCCAAGATTCCAATATTATAATGCAATGTATGGTGCAACAATTATTTTTTCATTTGTATAATAATGTTAGTAACAAAATGATCATAATTTGTTATGGGAAATCTTTATATAACCTTTTATGCACCAACCACTTACCATCCAAGGACAATTCAAATTCAAATTTCCATGTGGATCATGAAGCATGAATCATGTTTTTGTAAAATGTTGATTTTTATAAAAATCCGTCTAAACCTTTTACATATATATATTTTTAATAACATATCGGATATTTGATCAAACAATTCAAAAGCTTTCATATTTGAAAGCTAAATTGTTGATACGGAAAAGTTTGTTAATGATGTGATATACAACAATTTCCTAGCATCTAAATTATTTTGTGTAAAAATACCAACTATTAACAATTATTGTTGAAAAGTTAAAATTAATGTTGACAAGTTTTTCAATTCAGAGTGTTGAACCTAAAGGTGTAGGTTCATGTGACTTGGACCCAACCCAACTCCCTTTTGGTGGAACTAACACAAGGATTGAATGGTGAGATTAACCTTTTGCTAGAACTATAACTATAATTAAGGAATCTCGAAAATAAAATACTGAAATATCCACATCGAAGTTTTTTGAAAAGTTAGCAAGTAGGTTGAACTTTTAAAGTAGGTGATTAATTCTAATTTGTTGTAAATTTTCATACCTCCACAATTCTTAATTTTTTACATGTTATAAGACTTTGTACATATAAAATTTGTGACCTTGCATAGTGTGTAGTGTGTACATGAAATCAAACCCCATTTTCAAATTGGACTTGTACATTTTGTAACTAAAAAATCAAGAACCCCATGTTTTTCAATGGTGTCTAACGAAATAATGTGTCAACCACCAAATGGAATATTCTTGATTTGTATATTACGAAATAAATTCCAAAAAAAAAGTAACCATCTGGTTATTTGACCTAAAACTTGTGGTTTCCATATTAAGTATAACAATGCCATGTGGTCCACATAAACAATGAATATGTTACCAAAAAAATAATGATAAAATTTATGTAGGGCATTAACCATGGAAAATGCCTCCCTTTCAATTGTCATATAATTTTGTTTGATGTGGTTGAATAATTGAAATGCATAGGAAATCAGTTAGTCACATTTTTCGGTAGGATTTTGTGCTAACATAGCCCCTATTGCCATATTAAAAGCATTTGTGTGAACATGGAACTCCAGGTCCCAATGGGACAAAATCATAATCAAGTGCATACATATAGCATTGCTTGACTACTTCCCAAAACTAAAGGAAGTAATATTGCAACCCCAAATTCAAATTGCATGCAAAAGGAAAACTCCACAATAAAGCTTGGCATTCTACATGGTATGTAAATCCATGTGTACTACATCCAACGTTAAAGAAAACTAAATGGTGAGCTGCCACAACCACCTATTTGATATCATGTCTATTCCATTTATGCCTAAGATAAGCATGTCTCATGTCAAAAAGCTCAAATAAGTCTAGTGAAATAGTTCTTTCACCTTTGTCACAGGATGACCAAAAATTGCAAGGAAATTAACTTATTCATGAGTTGTATTGATGATTGTCATGGTTGATGGTCAAAACACAACCACAAAAAACACTTTCCACAATAAATATGACACTAAACAAAATCTAAACATGTTTTGGTGTACCTGCAAAAAGTTGAATGAACCAATGCAGCTTTTGTACCCACTTGCTCCATTGATGTTTTCGCGATTTCTTTGACAAATATATAGGTTCCTCTAAAACTAATATATGTGATTGGTTCCCCCCTATGACAATTTCTCCATTGGTATATGCACGCTCTTTGCTAGCATCCAAATTACTTCTTTACAACAATGCTAGGATTGTTGGGTCCAATCCTTTCTCCTTCAACATTACTGCAAAGTTTAAATCAAACCCTTTGTCCTGGAATAATGTGGTAAGCTCTTGTTCACCACCCCTTGCCACAAACTTAGGACTTTAGTGCCGAAGCATAGGAAAAAAAAGAGGGTCATTCATTCGTTCTTGAAACACCAAAGCTAAGTTTAAATCAAATACCTACTGG
Organism: Sphagnum contortum; assembly: GCA_963920785.1. Lineage (NCBI taxonomy): Eukaryota > Viridiplantae > Streptophyta > Sphagnopsida > Sphagnales > Sphagnaceae > Sphagnum > Sphagnum contortum. The sequence goes on from OY987291.1 coordinate 9,826,902, forward strand.
TTGACTAAAGGTGCAAATGGGTTACTGAATTCCAAAATTTGCACCATCTTTGGAGATTGCCTAGATCCAAGAAACATGAGTGATTTCCATCATTTGCATCTTGATCTACCAAGATGGTGGGTTCATAGTTAATAGGTTTATATATCTCTTCATTATTCTGCAAATTTATGTTTGACCCAAAATTTTCAATGGTACCGTGTACCCCATGTTGATTTACAAGTGCAATGCATACTTCAACTTGATGCCTAACATTTGTCTTGCCCATAGCATCAATATTTGTTGCAATTTATTTTACAACAACATTATTGTTGCAAACAATATTTGATGTTCGCCTTTTTAACACACTTGAGGAACTACCATGGCCCTTCTTACAAAAACATTCTCGTAACCTAATTATGTTGTGCTCCAAGGCTGCTATTATGGCAACTTAAGGATTTACTATAGCAAAATGTCGAACAACAACAACACCCAATAAGATAGAGGCTACAACCATATATCCAACACAATGACCCAAATATCTACATTTCAACAACAAAATCAACCAACAATAGAGGTTATAATAATGTGCCTTCCAAAGAAGATGAAACATAAGTTTTAAATCTTTCTCTTTCTCTCTTTTGACTTGTAGACCAATTGATGTAGTATGTCTTGTAACAATTTCAACCAAAATTATCCCATCCATAAAGTCAATTTTGCAACACCAATCTTTCAACACATCTATCCTAGATACTCAACCTTTTGTTAGAAGACACACAATTTCACACCTTACAAAAAGAAGTAATGTACCAAAATTGCACATCAGAACCCAAAGCAAATTATGAATATTTTGTAGAGTTCGACCACAAAAAGTGCCACAACACGATTCTTGAGTAGCTCAAAACCAAATAAACATGCCCCTACATTTGAATATGTTCAAAGCATACAACAACAATGTGACAATGCAATGTAAGAAGTTGAACATATGATCCAATAAAACAAAAGGATGCCAAGTTGCATGATCACCACCTTAGACCCATAACAGGAATTAAAATGCAATGAGTTTTGCCCCTTCAAATTACTTTATGAAAATTTGAGATTCCAACTCCCAAAATGGGAGTCCACTTGGGAGTGTGTGGGCTCATTCCCCCACTCTTTTGCACTCTTGGGAATGTGAATGTGACTCCTAGGCTGCACTTTCAGCCTGCACCTTTCCATGCCCTTGCTTTGGTCTTGATTCCAAAGTTAAGGTCGTGAAAATTACCATAAGTTAAAAACCTATTATGCAATTAATGATGGAGTTTAAATCAACTAGATGTCCTTGAATCTTGCGAGGTGATCATTTGGGAGGGGTAACATCACATTTTGGCTTTTGATCACGGGTTTCAACATCCCAAGTGGGCTTAAAATTGAACCTTGTAGTGGTTTGCCGCATTGTATAATACTATTATGGACTACCACCATGCGCAATGGTTTCTTACCTAGTGCCTTTAGTTAAGGGAGTGGGTGTTGTAATCACTACGTTATTTGATACCACTTGTGCTTCTCCATCAAATCCATCCATTTGGGTGTCATCACCAAAATGGACGGGTTTAACATTCTCAACCACAAATGTTTCCTGCATGCATGACCTTGGTTCCAACTCAACTTATTGTTGAACATTATTTCTTGTCTTCCTTTTATTAGCACGAGGATGTGCTTGATTGGCTTTTAATTGTGCCGTTTAGAGCTAGTGATAACACAATCACTTTCATTGCCCCCCTCTAAGGCTTGGTTATAACTTACATTTTGTTGATCTAATTATAATGTCTTCTATTAAATAGATGTCATGTTAAGGTTTCACGTCCAAAGATTTCAACTTTTGTGGTGCCACAATATCTTGCATTACCTAAGAAAACAATTTTCCCTTATTGCCAACATGCATATTTTCTTGGTAGGTCCTTGGCATTTTGTTATTATTTATTAATGATATTTTCAAGATTTGTTTATTTCAATACCTTATTTGGTTCCAATTTCCATGATAATGGCATCCTATTGTACCTCCTTCAATTTGTCGAATCATTTAATAACATCATCAAATATTGTATCATTTTTTTGTCATTTATAATTCATGTTAATTAAGCCACATGCAGCATGGTGCATATGTATCTTACATAGCTAATTATGGAAGACACATATGGTGTTGAAATATTAAAGGTGCATACATTAACTACATATATGTGGCACATAACATGGATCTAAAATGTTTAGGGTATAGGTATATGAGAAATTTTTATACATATGTGCGACATACATATGGTGCATAGATACGTAAGTTTGTACCACATGGTTTAGACTACTTTAAATGCTATATGGGGTATTCAGAATTTAAGTTATTATGTATGTGGATCATGTTTTTTCTTCTTTTATGACCTGTGTGTATAAATCATGTATGTAGTTGAGTTAAGTTCAAATGGAGATCAACATGTTCTTCATCCATGTTTGTTACAATTGCTTTTTGTTATTTGTATGTTATATGATTTGTGTGTGTAATTTATTTTGTTAATCAATATTACTTCCCCCTTAAAGGTCAGTTTTTTGGGGAGAATCTTGCCTTTCATTTTGGTGTTTGATGACTTTTAATTTCACATATAGTCATTAGATGTTATTAACAACTCATTTATAAAGTGTTTTTAAATTATTGTTTGTGGCACCTTCTATCTTTGATGACATCTCATCTTGGTTGAATCATACTAATCACACATCACATGATTTTTCTATTCTAAGGTTGAGTTTGGTGTGAGCAAATCATCATTGAACTGACATATATTCATTTTATTAATTGTTTTGATTACAGCCTTTGATGTAACTACTTTCTTCCATGTAACACAATATTCCTATTACCTTTTATCCTCTGCACATGTTTGGACTATTACATTTATGCACATTGTAAATGTAGTTAGTTGAATTCATGTTATCCTAACAGCCAATTTTGATGGGATTATCTTCTTTTCTCAATGTCTTGCGGTCACCCCTTTCTACCTTTTTTTGGTGGTGGTACATTTTTGAATGGTTCATTGTTGCTTTCAAAAGTGCATGTTTGATACTAGTGTACCTGATGCTCAATGAATCAATAGTGATTTTCATATTATCTTTCTTAATGGCTTTTTAAAAAACTTTTTCATTTGTTTGCTAGAATCCATTGCATTTATGCAATTAAATTAATGAGGGCCAACATTTGGAAATTATTTGTTTAAATCCTTGATGATGTAAAAACAAGGATGAATGCCCCATTCCATTTTCAATTATCTACATCAAATTGCATCAATATACATAATATTTGATTCTTGAATTTTACCATTCAATGCTAACATTTGCGTTAGTTAAATCCCCCTAGTTAATACTCATTATGATTTTTTAATGTGTGTTTCGATCTATATTTTTTTCTATTCAATCCCATAGTTGTCCTTCTCATGGCTTGCAACATATTTCCAAGGTTCCTCTCCGTCATCCTCCAAATTGTTCAAAGTTGTGATTTGCGTTTGATTACAATTCAACTTGTTTGCATTCTTTTTGTTTCATATCCCTATCGGTTCATTCACTACTTTCCTTTTGCCCTTGGTAATATGGTGACATTTCATGTTATTGGACATTCACACCTCACTGTCATGGTCGATGATTTAGGGACAACCACTGTCTTTGAACATTATTTGTGAATTATGTTTGTTTTTCAATCAAGTTTTTTACATATATCCAAGGGTGTTTCATATGATTCTAATAACTTTGTCTCAAGTTTGTTATACCATATTCCTGCAACCTCTTTTCAAGAAAGACAATGGGTTGTTGGTTCTAGTTGTTATTATGTTGTTGGGGATAATTTGACTCATAACTCTCAAGAAATCATCCTAATGCCAATAACAACAAGTTATGTGGTCAAGATTGTGAAACAAAAAATGACGTTACCCACATTCTCCTTTGATGTTTAGATGTTTTCGCATTTTTTTTTCATTGAACCATTTGATTCATCCTCAGGTGACAACTTGATAGCCCCTCCATCCCAAAAAAATTCCTCAATTGGTTGCCTGGTTAACATAACCTTCTGACCCGATTGGCAATATTCAATTTATTGTTTCTTACTTTTGTACCATGGCAGTGCCTAGGACATACCTCTAATGAGTTGCAAAATTTAGATTATGATAAGATTCTTTTTCAATTCTTGCCGATTGCAATGGGGATGTCTTGTTTGAATTATCGTTGGTGCTTTCAATTGTTCACAAGCCTTTGCAGATGTAAAGCATGGATAAAAAAGTATGATGGCCATGCTCGATGCAAGGTGATCACAACCAATATCAAAACAATTTTGGGCTTAATTTCATGAAGGCTTGTTGTTTGGGTCATTCGAATTGTGTGCAAGATGACTATGAACATTTTGTGCATTGTGTGAAATCTTATAGTGTGATGAGTGCACACATATTCCAATCGTAGTTCAAATGGTAGTGTTTCCATCTGCCTCCTTGCTTGGATGCAAATTCTATCATCTTCCTCCCTTTTGTGTCATTGATTATAGTGGATGAATGTATTATGTTGTGAATAGTTTCTAATCAATTTCCAGAGTATCAATTAATTTTGGGGTCCACAAACATCTTGTTGCGGATGGCAAGTGCAAGGAGTCTATGGACGAAACTAGAAGGTTGATCGTAAAGGAGGTCGATCACACACCTAATGCAAAGATATCTATGATTACCATGAGTGCTAGCAAAACTTTTTTGGTTAACCATCTGTTAGATGATAATGGTGATGGCACAATGAAGCTTATTGATGGTCAGCAACTGGAGTAGATATAGACAAGTTTTATTAATTGAGTTTGCCCAACATTCATAACCTTGTTATTTTTTTCAAGCATCGTTCAAAGGGTGGCTATATTGATAACATCCTTGAATTGAAGTCCAAAAGTCAATATGATTACATCTAGGAGTGTTACTTCCCAAGACAAGTTATAAGATAAAAGGTTTTCATTTTCGAGATGTCTATAAATGGTGTGGGGAGTGGAGCAAACTTCATCACATGAATGTAGCTTGCAAGGGATTTGCAAAATGCTTAAATCATGTGAAGCATGTTGCTAGCTGGTTAACTATGGTTATTAAGTGTATGGTCCTACCTATTATAAAATGATGACCATTGCAATCCGTGACATGCAATTTAAAGACATCAAAGTTCAACAAATCATGTGGACAAAACTTAATGAGATAATGTTAAAGCATTAGTTTCCAGAATTAAAATTTATAGGATTCATGGCTAATAGCACACATGACGCAACCCCAAGTTCCTTGTTAGACCCAAAGAGGGTCCAATTATGTTGAAGAGCGGAAGTAGTTGGAACTTGGTGCCGCTCCCAGCTTTCAACACTAAAGGGGGTGAAAGGGGCGTGTTGAAAGCTTTAGGATTAGACTAGGAAGAGGGACAACGTATTTAGTTATTGGGTCTTGCATCAAAACCAACCAACAAGTTGGTTAGTTCATATTTGGAAGCACTCTGGGTGTTGGGACAAGCCACGGGCAACATGAACTCACTTGACTCACCACGGCCCGGACTCGAGAAAAGCCACCACCTTCTCCCATATATTATTCTCTGCTTTTGCCCATGGCACCTACATTCGAATGACTTTTTGTCCCGGGACTCCCAAGGAGGAGTCCCGAAATTGTCCCGGTTTGGACTCCCGAAACTTTGGGAGCTCATAACTCCCAACTCAAACCTCCGATTGGGATGAGGTCTAAAGCAAATGTGTAGTTCTACTCAAGAGCTTTCCAACGCTATGTTGCACTCCACTTGCACACACCAAGGTCGGGTCGATTCCTGACTTTTAGTGGTTGGGAGTCAAATTGCCAATTTGACTCCCGGCCTTTCTTTTGACCATAACTTGTGTTGCAGACGTCTAAAAGGCTCATGCGAGGCCATTTTGGACATCTACACTTCAAGACCTTTTCAACGATCTAAAGAACACCTCAATGCAAGGTGTTTTGACCCCTGCAATCAAGCTCTGAGTTTTTGGGAATCCCGGAGGGCTCCAAGTTCCCACTTTTGGGAGTGTGAGTTTCATCCTCACACTTGCCTCAAAGTGGGGTTGTGACAACACATGCCAATTGGAATGCTATTAAAATTGTTTATGATTTTAGGGATTTTTTGTCAAGATGGTTGACAAGGATTGCACCTATTTATTCCATTGGATTCGGACGTTTGATAAGCACACCAAACAACTAATCAAACTTCAATTGTAAGATCAACACAATGTTCTTTGCCCCTAGTACAAGAATTGCTTATGGAGGCTAATGGTATTTATGTTATAATTTGTTGTTGGTGGCTTTCATCAGGGGTTGCTTTTAAAGCATGTGTCCATGAGCTTGTAAATTGGCTTAACTGTTGGCATTTTCGTCTCAAGCCATGGGGAGGTTCCATGGTCCATGCGAGTATTTCACGATGAATTTCCTATGATTCCCACTTTCTTTTGTTAATTCAAAAATTGAATTCCATTTACACTTTATTTCCATATGGGTTTTCATCTTTGTTGTGACATTTCAAATTTTACTGATATTTCTTTTCCTTTGATTTGTAAAAGTTCATTGATGATGAGTGGGCAAATGTGTCCACTTGCAATTTGGCAAAAATGGTGCATAACATCTAGTTGTAACAGTTGAAAAACGCGAAACTTGTTTTTAGAAAATGATGTCGAATGACTACATTCGTGCTTTCAAATAGTCTACATTATATAGATAACGTTTGCAAGGTGGTCCATTTAGTTATGGACTTGATAGGAATGATTGTCGTTGAGGAGGGCTTAAAGGTCAAATGATCCTATTAGACTTGCGACAACTATGCCAAATTACACATCCGAGTCATCCTTCACAAATCGCCTTTTGCACTTTAATGGAGAAAAGGATTTTGGGTTTGCCAATTGACCTGCTGATTGTCCTCTTGGCACAAATAATGATTCCTATTATCCTAACCATGTGAACTTTTATCATCCATGAGTAACTATTTTTGCTATTGAACCTCATATTATGGATGATGTATGCATATAACAACTGCCTTCTGGTTTTAGTAATTTGTTATCTTTGGTATTTTGAGGTGGCCTAGATTTGACTAATTTGTGTTGATGGCCAATGGCATATCATTATTAGAATTCATGGTTTCTTTAATGAGGGAAATTAATCAAAAAGACATGTTTTAAACATCCACCAAAAAAACCATCCAATCATTTTGGACACATTGTTTTTTACACATCCAATGTGATTATATTGGTTTTTGACTAGTCATAGGGTGGAGTTTTTGATTGGTCATTTTGACCTATGACTATTTGACTACTAATCAAATTTGAACAGTTTCATTAATTTAAATCGATTATTTAAAATACTATATTATATTATTTTAATTATATATACATATTTATATGTATTTTGCCCAATCAATGCCCATTTAAAAATCAACAACAATCAACAAAATGTGTTGATTAGTCAATAGGCAATTTCAATTAATCAACGAGCAATCAACATTTGAATTGTTGGGATGAAAGTTTGAACCCTGGTTTTGTAAATGGGACACCAACAACTTTGCCACCCAACTACCACTTTCAATTTATTATATATCCGGCCAAATATTATATTTATTTGACGTTGTATGAATTCATGGTAAAAACCAACTTTGAATTGTGATTTCTTTTTCTTTGAATTGTATTGAATTTTGCTCACATGAAACAAATGAAATTTCAAATTTTTCATAAATGTACACATTTGTAATAAATGGAAACCCAAAATTTCAAATCATTTCTTTTAATAAATGTTTGAATGTTATTGTTTGATAACAATTCAAAAACAAAAATTCATCCCATTTTTTGGACATGTAACTATGTATACATATATATATTACAATAGAATTTGGACTAATATTTGTAATAAAAAGTAAATCCTGATTATTAAAATTTATGATTTAATTTTTTCATAGCTCAATAATTTATATTAATTATTTGTAGAATACATATAAATTTGTTCAATAGCATGTCATTAATAATTACAAAGTTGACACCATGTTATTTTTCGACATGTATTACACATATTGAATTCAAAGGTTATATAGAAGGCATTTTTACATTTACGTATAATAATAAATTTTAATAAATCGTATAATAAATTACCAATAATAATAATCATAATATTCACAATGACTAAATTTTTTAACTACAATTATTTATTTCAATTGATATTTAATTCTTCAATATTATGTAAATTCAAATAGAGAAATTGTGTGTTTCAATACTTCAGTAATATCACACCATAATTAGAAAGTTACAAAAAATTATTGTCATTCAATACATTCAAATATTTTTGTAATTTAATAATTTCATCTTTTATTATAATCTCAAATTTATTTAAAATAAATATCTTTTCAAATTTCTAATAGTTATAAAAAATATATCAATTGCAGAAAATTAACATAAATAAGTATTTTAAAGAAAAGTGTTATTAAAAAATTTCACCAAATTATTATATTTCATTAATTTCAGGAAAATATTTTAACGAAATAATTCATAATTTTACCTTGTTTAAGTAACTATATTATTTTAAAATAACTCATTAAATTTTACAAGGGTAATTAAATAATTATAAGTTCATAATTACAGAACATTATGGGATTAGATTATTTTAGAAAATAATCAAATAATTATTGTAATTTTCTGTGATTAAATAATTTTCGAAAATCCAAAAAATCAAATAATAATTAAATTATTTTTTAAAAGTATGTTTTAATAACGAAAAAAATCATAAAATATATATTTTTTGAAAAAATTGCTATAATGAAATTAACTTTGTAATAATACTTATAAAAAATATTGATTAATATATAACCATGATAAATTAAAATAAATTAAAATCATCAATACAAATTCTAAAAGCCTTAACGTTGCATCAATTGAAATCTTTGAAACAATATATATTTTAAACATTTTTCCAAATAAAAAACGTAAATTTAATTTTGATTAAATAAATAATTAAATAATGTAATATGTCATATTGTTACTAATTGACATAGTAAAGGTTATAATTATTAATTATTAAAAATCAAGATTGAAATTTTAATTTTAATAGTATAATTTTTAAAAAGATAATATGTTTTAATAAATACGAAAATAAACATTAAAAATGTTTATTCAAACCATATTTGGTATTAAGCCAAAATTATGAAATAAACATGGTTAACATCATATATGTTTAATTTATCCAACACAAGACTTAAGGCACCTAGTTAATATAAACAATTTTTTTTTTTTTTGACTAGGCCAAGTGCCATTTTGACCAACGAAACCCCTAGGGTACTACATAATATAGGTACCCCTTGTCATTTTGACTAGGATATTCATTTTAAAGTACATTTTGACTAAATGTTCAATTTAACACCCGGTCAAATAAGTCATCTTAGTCAAATTGCTTAGACAAAAACTACACATGTCATTTAACATTTGAATTTTTAATCAAAATGGATATGTTTAGGGGCCAAAAAAGATCATTTACTCAAGTTATATGGTTTGATAAACTATGAATTTTAATAGTGTTTTGAGCGTTGCCCATACAATTTTGCAATTCAATGTTTTGCATTCCAAAAAACCATGGCACTCAAATGTAAAGCAAGGATCAACCTTTAGAAATCTGTAAATGGAACTCATGTTCCATGTTACTCAAGTTTCTGAGTACAATATTATAGTAGATCATTCGAACATCATAAGCATTAGTTTTGTCCTAATGATTTTAACCATTGTGTTAGTGGGACAACATGAAAATTTGTAGTTGTGAAGCTTATAGTTCCAACTATTTGGCCCATTCAAGAAGGTATTAACTTAATTAAAAAAGAAGTAACGATTCTAAAAGAAGATGGGTTTTCCTTTGATCACCTACATTAAAAAAATGTTCAAAGTTTTTTTGGCTCCCCTTCTTCTAGTTCAATCAATTCCCATCTGCCTATTATGACTAGCCACAACCTCGTGAAGCCATTTGATGCAAGTTGTTGGCCTACAACTTGTGGTGGCAAGAAGGTGAAACGACCTTGCATTTTCAAATTAACACAATAGCACAACAACAATTGGGAGGTTGGCATCTTACTTCTCCAATGCATTGTTTTCCCCATTGTTGATGTCCCACCACCTAGGTATGAATTATATATTTACAATATTTTTTCTAATGACAAACAATTTGACATCACCATTGGAAATTTTCCTAGATGTTCATGTGTTTATTTTGTCGCAATGTTGTTAGTTTCTTTAGGTGGTCGTGGGGCATGTGTGCAATGTAAACATGTGTATCACGTCTTGCAAAAGATTATGTTATATGGACTCATGGTAGAGTTCATTCATCATCGCACATAGAGTTGGGATGAAGTCCAACCTTTGTTGATGGACTCTAAAGCCTTTGGTCTCTAGTGATAATACATCACAATTGCATTTGCATCAAATCAATTATGATTTTCTCATTCATCAAGCTTGTTGTAGTTGCCTACATTATCTAAGAAGTTAAAATTCCAATTATGGCCTAAGAGTTTTTTTGCACTTTATATTATTTCAATCATTCTTATGAGATGTCTATATTTTTGTTTTGGTGAATATACATTAGTGGTGTTCATAAATTTATTTTCATGTAGGCCATGGCCAATATTAAGAATAAAACCTTTAACAATCATAACATGCTTCCATGTATATTTTTTATATATGTATAATATTGTAGTGTTTTGGCCATTTCAACACATGTTTGGTAAATAATTAAAGATTTTGGATTTTAATTTCATTAAATATTTTTCAACCATGTAGTTTCCACCCATTTCAACAATTATGAAAATATTATAATTTTCGTTTAAAAGCCATAGACATTTAAAATATTGCTTTTAGCAAGATGATGAAATGCATTAAAAAAAAAAAAAAATCTTTCAAACCCTCACATGATGTTGCACTAAATAGTTGTAATTGGCCAAACCGATGTTCAAAATCAATAAACCATTGTTGATGCACCCCCAAGCTCCTTGACGGACTCAAGTGCAAATCCAAAAATGAAAACAACAGAAAGAGAAGGAGTTAGGGCCCGCTCCCTAGCTCGCAATACTTCGGGGGTAGAGAGGCATGCTGGAGCTCCAGAATGGGGACTCGGAAGATTGAAAAGCAAGTCAATTATTCACATGGACATGCACAAACCAAACAACAAGTTAGTTAGTTAGTAGTTGGACAACCTTTGGTGGACGGACAAACCACGGGCAAACACAGATTCACAAGACTCACCACGGCCTGGACTTGGGGGAAGCCACCACCTTCCCCCTTATAGTATTATTTGTGCCTAGCCATGGAGCCAGCACCCAAATGTCATTTTGTCCCGAGACTCCCAAGTTGTGAATTTCAAAATTCCCAAAATTGGGACTCCTATGACTTTGGAGGCCCACAACTTTGTGTGTAAACCTTCGATTGAGGTGAGGTCTAACGCGAAGTTATAGCCCTTGTTGAGAAATTTTTAATGGGATGTGCACACCACATGCACGCTACCTACATGCAAGGAAGTCAGGGCGATTCCTGACTTTTAATGGTCAAGAGTCAATTTGATAATTTGACTCCTGACCCTTCTTCTGGCCATAAATTATGTATTAATTACCCAAATGAGTCATACGAGCCCATTTCAGACATCTAAGTTCCAAGAGCTTTTTAATGATACAGTAAAACCTATCTAAAGTGATATTGCTGGGACCAGAGGTAGGATATCACTTTATATAGGTTATCACTTTAGGCAGGTACAATACATATAGTATCATACACCCACGATTTCTTTTTTTTTACTGTTATCGTTTGTACCGTTAGGGCGTTAGTTCGTGGCTGCTCGTACCCGCGTGCCGAGGGAAGTTCCACAGAAAAAAAACCCATGTTTGCGTGTGGGTCCACCTCAGGAACCACATTGCAAGTACCACCCCGTCACATCCTCATGCGCAAAATCTTCTCCATGCCAAAGAAAGGTCAACAATACACCACGATGATGGACGAGGTCTGCCTCGCCCTCGTACAGTCCAAGAAATATCATCCTGGTGCCACACAGAAAAAGCTGATCAAGTGGCTGGAGGACATTCATCAGCTCAAGGTCAACCAAGCAACGGTGTCGGGCACACTCAAACGGTCGGCGGAACTACTCGCCAAGGCCACCACCTCCAACCTCAGCTGCAAGCGTCAGAAGACAGTGAAATTCCCTGTCATGGAGGTTGCCTTAGTCGAATGGTTCCTTGCCAATTAGGAACACGTCAACTTGAGCGGGGACCTCATACGTGAGAGCGCAATGAAGATCATTGACCGCCTGTACCCGGATCACCCGCCGTTTGAGTTTTCAAATGGTTGGCTTGAAGGTTTCAAGGTCTGTCACGGGATCAAGAAGCATCGCAGGTTCGGGGAAAGCGGTTCAGTCGACATGACTACTATTACAGCTGCCCTTTTGGGAATTCGTCAAGTTCTTGACACGTACGAACGGCGTGACATCTACAACATGGATGATAGTGGGTTGTTCTACCGCATGCAAGTACATATTGTAAGTTCAAAAAGTTATCAAATGAGTTTGTCGCTAGCTAACTAAGCATCTTCGCTCGCATTGCAAGCGGACAACTCCCTTGCGACAAAGCAACTCGAAGGTAGGAAATAGAGCAAGGAGCGCTTGACCCTGGCGTTGTGTTGCAACGACGACGGCTCTGACAAGCTCCCACTATGGGTGATTGGCAAGTTTAAGAACCCCAGGTGTTTCAAGAACATCAACGTCACGTCACTTGGGTGCGTATATAGGAACAATGCGTCCGCGTGGATGACACAGATCATCTTCCTGGAGTGGCTTCGAGCATTTGATCTCCATGTTTCCGGCCGGAAGGTCCTCCTGATCCTGGATAACTTCAGCGGGCACACTCCGGTGGAGAAGATTCCGGATCACATCCGCCTCCGGAACATGACCATTCTCTACCTGCCTCCGAACATGACCTCGAAGATTCAACCGTGCGATGCCGGCATCATCCACAACTTCAAGGCCTACTACCGTCGCCGCTTCAATTGTGCTCTTCTCTAACGCATTGAGGACAAGGTGCCGGAGCCGGAGAAGGTCGACATTTTGGGGGCCATCCAGTTTGCCGTCCCCGCGTGGAATTATGAAGTCAAGCCAACGACGATTGCCAACTGCTTCCTACACTACAAGATCCGGTCGACAGAACAAGCTGAGGCAGTTGAAAACGTCACGGAGGACAACCTGGTGGACCACGAGGTCATCGCGGATCTACAGTCACAAATCCAGCGCTTCCGCTACAGGAACCCAATGGACGTCAGGAACCTGCTCAACTACCCGGAGGAGCAGATCACGTCATACACGCCGGATCTTGATAACATCATTGAGGACCACCTTGAAGAAGCCGGACTTGCTCCAGTGTTGCATGAGGAAGAGGACGACAACAAAGAAGTGCCTGCCATGAGTGTCGCTGACGCTTCCGAGATGTTGGATAAGATTGTGATCTTTTTCATGCAGCAACAGGATGCGGACGAATCTTGTGTGAGTTCCATCCAGAAATTGAAGGATAAGGTGAGTATGATCCGTACCAACTGAATGGTTCAGAAGAACATTGACAGGTTCTTCAAGCGTATCTAGCTTGTTTTGTAGTTGTTTTTGTCTTTTATTTTTTGAAATGTGCTGAATATCATTTTATATAAGGAGTGGGACCAATAAAAATTATCGAGTATCACTTTACAGAGGTTTATCACATTTTGTATGGGGCCCGAGTTGGGACCAAGTTGTGTTTATCACTTTAGACAGGATATCACTTTAGACAGTATCATTTTAGACAGGTTTTAATGTATAAGGAACTTTACAATCCAACAGGTTTTAACCCCTAAAATCACTCTCTAAATATTTGAAGTCCATCGGGACTCTAACTCTGAAAGTGGGAGTTCACTTGGAAGTGTGGAGGTTCATTCCTTCATAGTCTTCCACATTCCCAAAAGCATGAAATGTGATTCCCGGGCTTCACTTTTGGCCCGCACCTTCGCAAGCCCTTACTTTGGTCACGAGCCCAAACTAGGGTTGCGACAATTGTTAATCCCAACAAATCAGGCACATGACATGGCATGGAATATCTTTAAAGATTTTTTCTTGTTCAAGTGTGCAAGTGAACTTATTCATTTACTCATTTGTTAACGTCATTGCATTAAAAACAAACCTCCATAACTTTTCCTTTGTGACATTCCATTGATTATTTTTTTCTTTAGATCTATTAATGCATTTTTCTTTTATTCTTATTATGATGGTTAGTTGGATTTATGTTGGCACAAATGAAATTTTTAATGATGGTGGTGTAAGGTTTATAAAGGTACAAAAACCATTATGGGATGTGAATATTATTTAATTTCATTTTGGGAGGAGGTAATTTAAGTTAATATGTTGAATTTTTTTGGATGAATGTGTGCAATAACATTCTTAGAGTATTATGGGAATATTTGGATACATTTATAGATAGATGAATATAATGAGTATGAAATACCTAAAAACATTTTTACAACAACATATAACCAATGTTTTTCATTTAAAAAACAACTTTTAAAAGGACTTGAAATGATTTGAAAATGATATTTTTAATGATGATGTTTTTATGTACATCTTTACATAATAGTACAACATGCAACATCTTTTTAGGTCATAATAACTAAAGAAACTTTAATGTAAATTTGTAAATTACGACCTTAAAAATAGTCATGATTGATTTATTTTAAAATACTCAATCCTTGGTGTAATTGACTTTAAAAAAATTATGTTTACACCTTGTATCAACATCCGTACTCCCAACTAAAGATTCAACATCTAATCTTCTTTTAACATTGGATCCATTACTTAGGGTAATACTAATAGGGTAGTTGTTTAAGTTGTTAAAACAATGGCCAAAGATTGTATTGACATTCATTGTTTCAAGTGCATGTCAAGGAAAGATTACATTGAAAGTTGGTCTTGGTACTTTGGAAGTTCCTTCTCAAACATAACATTCTAAAACTATCTTCAAAATCAACAATAGTTCCACCCAATCTACTTGGATCAAGTACAAGCACCACATTATCTTTATATGTAGAAACACTAGCTATACTCATCGCCTTCTTTTGACTTATAGTCATAACAAAATCAATGAAAACATACTGAAAAATAATGCCAGTAGAAAGCACATTGGTCATATTAACTTTAGAACCACATACATGATGAACAACATTTCTAGCATTAGCAAAAACAACAACAATACAATGATCATCATGATAAGCAATTGTGTCTTCCACTAAATGAAAACCATCTTGCATTCAAATTGTCAAAAAAGAATATATATATATATACACATAAGTAGAAAGAAAGAAACGTAAAGTAGCAAAAAATGTCAAATTGAGAAATAATCAAATATAACAACTTACCTTAGCTCTCACACGCAAATTTTTCCTTAGTGAGTGCCTCTTCATAACATAACAATCAACCAAACTTCATTTCACCTTTAATAATGCATTGTATTATTTGTCTTTTAAATGCTTATCAATCTAGTTGTACATGCACACATAACAAATTGGTCATGAAACTTTTTTAAAAAAAAACAACATAATCAACATTTTATATATATATACACACACACACACACAACTTACTTGCCATATGAAATTAGATATTTGTGCCTTGTTATTTTCATCATGTATTGTCAAGGAAAATTTGCCTTTTTGATGCGGGTAATTACAATACCCTAGGCAATTTTATTTGGTAAGATTTTGTTTTTCAAATCTAGAAAATTCATCGTAATCTTATCAATAATCAATCGTAGTTGGTTGTGTCCATTAGGAAAAACAATAAACCAAAACTCATCATTAGAAGGTCATCATTTGAAGTTTTGTGTTTAGGGTTAAATTTCGAGCAATTGAAGATTTTAGGGTTTTTTTTTCGGGGGAAGTTTTTTTTAGGGTTTTATACTTCTAACGGTTTCTAGATTTTAGGGTAATAATGTCGGGCTCAACGTCCTAGACAATGCACCCTTGGCGGTCTACCAAGTAGCGTTGGCCGGACATTGGCTAGTCATGGGCCTCAAGACCGACATCTCATTTGTTCACACGCGACTGTCCAAGATGGATGCGGCCATCGAGAACATTATGTCTCTCATGGCCATTGGCAACCTTGCAGTCAACTAACTAATGAAGCATGAGGTAACTACAGTTGTCACAGCCAAGGTTGCATTTACGAAGGAGCCCAAGTGGACCACGATGATGGCCGAGAACATGCGCTAGGTGGTCAGTTGGGCTGTGGAGACCCTGGCCGATGTGCTCAAACAAGAAGAGTGCAAGCTCAACCTGTGCCTCACGAGCTTCAAGGCTAAGGAGGGTGAGACTAAGAAGGAGTTAGTGTAGCGACTCAACACAGAGCTATTGCAGGGCGAAATGAGGCTACGCACCAAGGTTGTTACCGCCATGTGGCAATGGCATGCGACTGCATAGGCCTTTGCCCTGGTAGTAGGCATGCGCGTTGATGCAGTGCTGCTCAAATTCGCAACGAACGAGGATCGCCCGGCTGCGCTATGAGGGCGCAAGGGCTTGACAGGGACCAAGTTGGTCCTGGACGAAGACCTCACGCCCACACAATAGGCGTGTAAGTCGAAGTTGTGGCCACTGTTCAAGGAGGCATGGCGCATAATCGAACTCGTTGACGACATTTAGATTTGCCTGCCCTCCTCTATTTAGGGGCGCAGGGACCAGAGAGACCTATGCATGGTATTATGGAATATGGACAAGGGTGGTGTAAATAAACTGGAAATGAGGGTGCACATACTAGAACTATTTAAGGGTGTTGACCTCATCTTATTAACTGAAACTTGGCACTTCACAAGCCAACATTTGCCACACGTTGAAAGGTGTGATCACTTGTAGTAGCACACATTGCGTAGCTAGGAAAAACATAGCGAAAGGGGGTTACTCCTTACTTTTATAGCCACTTTAGCCCAAACCTATCACAGTGGAAGGAAGGAAACCACAAATTTTATATATGGCTATGGGTCAACATGGGTGTTGCCCTGACTTGTTTGTTTACATGATGTACGTTGCCCCTATTGGCTCCAAACATGAGAGTGAATCCTTCTTCCAAAACCTAACAACAAATATTGCTGAAGTTCAAACTCTAGGGGGCGTAATATTATTGGGAGGGGATTTTAATGTTCATATTGTAGCGCCACTAGATACCATTGACACTAGCGACCTTTGTGAACTATTATAGGTGCTTAAGCTCGTTTAGATTAAACAACCAAATGTTGTGGCTAAGCGACAGAATTACAACGCTAGTGTTGGCGGCTGGGTCTGTGAGCTCCTAGACCTATTTTGTGACATCGGGTTGCTCATCTTCAACGGCCAGACACCTGGTGACGAATTAGGGGAGTTCACTTACTTGGCAATTGGGGGGCACAACATTGTTGATTATATTGTTGGCTCACCTATAGTTTGATATGTTGCTACACACCTCGAAGTGATAATAAATGACATTCGTTATTGCGCGATGGGGGGGAAACTTTGACCACAAGTTGTTGCACCTATGGTTGAACATTGATTATAACTTTCTTAAACCACAACATATGGTTGTAACAAAAAAATTATTGCCTAGGTTCAAATATGATAAATCGAAAGCTAAAGAGTACTAGCCTGCCCTAACAATGAATCTTGGAAACATGTGGGTGGCTGACTTGATTGGGCATCTGGGGGCAAATGGGTTAATTGACCTATTGTAGCAGTGCATGGGTGTTGCAACAAAGTATATTTTTGGTAGCAAGCTTTCGGGAGGGAACTATAGAAAGAGACATTCCCATAAACCCTGGTTTGACGCTGACTACCGTACAATGAAACGTGAGCCAAGGCTTTGGCTGAAAGCCAACGTCGATTCACACGCTATTAAACATCAGGAAAGTAAACTTAAAAATTTATTAAGAAGGAAAAAAAAATTCTGGGAAACTATAAGAGCTTAACATATGTGTGCGCTTGCCAAGGTGGATGCCCTTTCGTTCTAGAAAAAGTACCGACCAAGGGGACCCGTTGTGGACAAGATTAATGCAACTATGCTTTTGGAAGGATTCCGTGGGCTATTTGGCCAATTTTCGCCACCCATACAGTTGCGAACTTATCACTCGACTCAGGTGACCAAACCTCCACCTAACCACACCATGAACACAAATATCACACTTGCTGAGCTATTTTAGGCGTTGAAAAAGCTACAAAGGAACGAGGTTGCCGGTTTGGATGGTATGAAAATTTAGTTCATTTTGGATGCGAGAGAGCTGCTACACATGCCATTATTGATAGCGTTCAACTACTTTTTGGCGAAAGGCTTTCCAGAAGCCCTTTCCATTGGGATGGTCCACGCGCTCCTTAAAGGGGGCGATGCCTCCGAATTTGACAACTACAAGGGGATAACGATTAGGCCTATTTTAGCAAAGTTGTTCGTTATGATCCTTGGTAAAGGGCTGAGCGAGTGGGCTGAACAACATGGGTTGCGTGCCAAGGGTCAAGCGGGATTTCGTAAAGATTACCGCACTATTGACCAATTCTTCATCTTACGAACTCTAATAGAACAAAGTAAGGCAAAAAAAAAGCCACTCTATTTCTGTTTTGTGAACTTCAAAAAGACATTCGATATTGTGTCACGTGAAGTGTTGTGGCAGGTGTTGGTTGGCCTTGGGGTGGAGGGATGCTTCTTGCGATGCTTGCAAGCGATGTATGCCAAGGATACCGTACGCATCAACCATCCAAGTGAAGGTGTCACTTCTAGCTTTAGGTGCCAACAATGTGTGAAGCAAGGTTGTCCTCTCAGCCCCCTACTGTTTGGGCTATATTTGGATGCCCTAGAAGGGCGCTTAGACGGCAGAGAATGCGATGCACCGACCTTAACAGACGTGCACGTATGGTTGTTGTTTTTTGTAGATGACCTCGTTCTAACACCGGAGTCAGAGGTGGGATTGCAGCAACAATTAGATACACTCCAATAGTTCTGTGCTGAATGTGGACATATAATGAACATGAAAAAAAAAAAGTCATGGTGTTCAATTTTGTTGACCCATGCCAAGAGTTTATGTTTGAAGGTGATGCTATTGAACGTGTGTAGACCTTCAAATACCTGGGGATCTTGTTCGAGACCACCCCGAACTTGGACAGTGCACCGGAACATCTAATAGTTGCCAGTAGGTGCTCGTTGTTCGCACTAAACTACCGTTGTGTGGAGCTACGTATTATGGACGTTAAGCTATGTTATGACCTCTTCAACACGTTGGTGTGTTCCACAGCAAGTTATGTTTTTGAGGTTTGGGTGGACTCCAAAAAAATAAAGGCTATTGAAGGAGTGTACTGAAGGTTCCTCAAATCCTTACTTAAGGTGTGAAAAACAACTAGCACGTCCATCGTGCTGACAAAATTTGACAAATTCCCCTTTGAACACTTTGCATGGGGATAAGCGTTGTTGTATTATAACTGTGTGCGCATGGTCAATAAAGACCACATTTTGGGAAAGGCATGGGAAGCCCAATTTGCTGTGCTTGCTACGGGAAATAAATGTTGGGCTGGATTTGTAAAAAAATGGCTATTAGAATCAGCCCCAGGAGGTGGCAGGTTTTTTGCCTTCGGTTCAACCATTGTTGGAAATGGTGCCTTAACTTGCAACAACCCGTGCGTTCCAGGTGGGGACTGCTCAACCGTTGCTGGGAACAGTTCATGGGACAATGCACATACATCCGACTCGTCTAGCATGGGTAAGAGGTTGGGCGAAGAGCCAAGTACCTTGGCGCAACACGCACAACATACGAATGGGAGCTTAGATGGCTAAACTGGCCATGCTACAACTAGTGCAACCAATTGGTGCTAGATGTACGATAGGAAGCCAGATTAACCAAGAGGATGGGGCCCTACTCCCTTTGGGTTTTCCCCACACAATGTTGAATGTAAAAAGGATGAAGGATAATATGTGGTTGGCTTTCATTGAAAAGTTCATTACCAACTGTGAAATCAGGACCAACATGTAAACAAGATACTTGCACTTCAAAGGTATGTCGTATAAGAGCGAAATCTACTTGTGTGACATTAATTGTGTTTAGTTGCGGAAAGCTCTGGCCCTGTTTTGGTGTGGTAACACGCAACTTGAGGTAGTGCTAGGTGCATGGAAAGGTGTGCCATACATTGAGAGGCTTTGTCAGGGCTACGACTTAGGGAAGGTTGAGGATGAAGAACATTTGCTCTTTGTCTTTCCAAATACACAGAAAGTTAGGGAACATTTTTGTTCGGCCTTGCCCCTCACCCACACAAGCATTCTTGTTGAGCTCATGCAAACTATGAACATGGTCGCCCTGGCCAAGTTTGTGGCATGCTGCTAGTATTAGAGGACAATTTGTCCTCCATGATCTACCTTTCGTCTAATGGACTCTTTGGTCCCAAATGGACGTAAAATTATAAACAGTAAACAATGTTTTTAAAAAAAGGATGAGGCCCATGTTTGTCATTAAGCTAGAAGGCATGACAATGATGAGCCAATTTTTGAATGTTTCAATCATTGGATAATCAATAGCAAGCTAATTTGATTTCCATAATGTGGCATAATATCTATCCTCCAATTCAAATTTATTTTAATGGTTTCACTCATAGGTCTCAAATCATGGAAATGCATGTACTCAAGCGTTTTTCCAAACTTTCCATCTTGAAAAAAAGACAAATTTACTATAAAAAAGTGCATAAATTTTGTTATTAAATTTCAAAGGAAAAGAGAATTGTTCAAAAATAAATCAACAACTTTGTCATGTTCTTGACTAAAAAAAGGAATTTTTTGGATTTAAAAAAATGTATATTGCTGATTCGACTAATTTAAAAATTCTTTTTTTGGTTGAAAAAACCCACCTAAATTTCTATATCACAAAATTTGGCAAAATTTTTAAAAATAGAAAATCCCTGAGGCTGGAGCGTGGAACGGGTCAGGAACTTTGAGAGAGACAGACCCGTTCCAAATTTGAAATTGCGAAGGGTAATTTTCCCGCCCCTCCCTCGACTCTCGCGGACAGCGGCGACGTTGAAAATTCTGTCGCTTTGGGTCCTTGCCGCAGCTCTTCGCGGTTTGCTAACAGCCGTTTAGATCCAATTTCGGCGAGAAAATAGAACAAACCATCGCACCTGAATGTGCATCTGCCGATCCCAGCGCACGGACTTCGTAATTTGCTTTCATTAAATTATTTCCTTGCGGCATTTGCGCTGTATTGCGATTTTGCTCTGTTTGTTTGTGTGTAGTGCATGTGTGTTTTTTGTGTGTGTTCTAGCGGTAGTGGGGATTTGAGGGGGTTCCATGGGTCGGCCTAAGAAAGGTGCGATTCGTAAGCCTTTGGCAAAAAAGGATACAAATGTGCCCCCGGAAGTAATCATCCTCGATGAGGAAGAGGAGAAAGCAAAGGCTGATCATGAGGAGCGCATGCGTATCGTCAAGCTTGTCTGCGAGGCTTGCGACCGTGAAGGTACGGATCCATACAGCTTTGATTCGGTTACGATTGAGTTTTTCTGTTGGCAGTGGCGCTGTTAGGTTTGCATGAGTCCTCAGGTTCTTTGCCATTCTTGGGACTCTCGTCTACCGTCTCTTTTACCGCGGGGTTCAGACATTCTGACGATTCTTGTTCTCCACCAAGTGCACTCCGGCTTCGGTTGAAGTTTTCCCAGAGGTTTTGCTAGATTAGGGTTTCTAGTTTAGGGTTTGACGAATTTGCTGGGTAATCCCTTGTTCTGTGCCACAGAGTGGTTGTGATTAACCATACGGGAATCGGTTTCTAATGCATGAGTGTGTTGTGAGGAGGTTTGTGCAGTAGAGTCAAGAGCTGCAGCCATTCGCGCTCTTAAGGATGGTCATATTGCAAGCATCACTGGGCAGCTTACCTTGCAACAATCCAAGTACCCTAGTCACATCCGGAAGATGCCCATGATGCAATTTCTCAAGGAATATTGCCCTAACACGGAAGCTACCACTCGACCAGATGGCACTATTCAACTTAACATCATACATGATAAAGCGTACCTACTTGGAGGGTCACAAGCACAGGGTGGCCAGATGGGAGCTGGAGCATCTATTGAAAACACACCAGGCTTCTGTGTCCCTAGAACATCACGTACCTTACTTCTCTGCTTCATAAGATGTCTGTCTAGAAAATGGTTCATATTGTTCTGGATTTCTCCTTTTTGTTTGTTGTGCACAAATAGCACCAAGACGGCCACATTGGTGATAGAGTTGGCTTGGCAAAAGTTGTAATCCTCTTTGTGTTAACTCAGTATCCCATACCAAGCAAATGCAGATGTAGCTGACGTTCCTCTGCTTTTGTCTGTCCCTGCTTGTCTGTAGTAACAGTCTGTCCCTTAACTCAATGGTAGTTGCAACTGATGCAAAATCTGTGCAGAAAAGGAGCAATTGATGCAAAGTATCAGCAAGCAGTTAGCAGGACAGGTAAGCTTCATTGCTCTGTATTTGGGATGCTCATTCCTGGTTAAACAACAGGCATCAATGATGTCAGATTCTGGCATGCATTCAGAAAATAAAGTCCTGCATGTCAGATTGCAATATTTACAGCAAAGAGCTTGTGTACCCTCACAAGCTTGGCATAGCTTGAATTAAGATAACATTGCCTTTGAATACATGTACTTCTTGAGTAGTAACTGGCTTTTCATTGGTAGTCTTTGTGTTGCTTTTGGAAATGAAACAGAGTGTAAGGATGTATATTTTTGCATAGTATTTTTGCCTTATGTTTCAGCAGAGAGCATCATTTACTTATCTACACCCATTTTTAGCAGCTAATGAAGTCATTGGGGAGTAATTCCAGCTAGTTCATTCATGGTGAAAGTGACGGTCTGATGCTTTGTGTGTGACACTCAATAAGTTTTTATTGCACTTATTCTTGTCCTCTTTATATTAGTTTTTGCAGAACTGATGCATGCTTCCTTCTGTGCCTTTCTGTTATTACAAAGTTTTTCTCTGCAATCATATTGATGTTCTTTGAAACCCTTTCATTTTTGAGTGCTGCAATCAGTAATGAATTGTCTTGCTGCATCTACATAAGAATGCATTAGGTCAAACTCTGCAGATCATACCATTTGGTGAAGCTTGTCCATTTCCTTGGTGGATGTGTTGTTTCTCTTCACTTGGTGATTCATGTGGCTTGTGCATGAGGCTTTTATGGTCACAAAGACAATTTCTTCTTGCAGAAACGCAACAATGACCTGAGCTGGGAGGAGTTCCTAGTAAAGTACAGGATGGAAACAGGGGCAAAATTACCATCTTCCTTGGAGACACCATCTTTGAGAGGTCCTGCCATGGTTGGTCTTCTTTAGCTCTTAGCCCATGTGTGAGATTCACAATGTGAGTGAACTATGCCAGCTGGTTTGTGATATTATATGACCAGTAGATGCATGCCTTCACTTATTTATGCTGGAGTTTGGGGCAAATGTTCAGTTGTATGATTTTCAGAACCTTTGTTCAGGGCTGGGAGACTAATCTGACTAGTCAGCACATGACTCCTATGACTGAGTGCTTTACTTCAATTTTACAACCAGTGCCTGGTATGTATTCTCTGCTCTACTTCATGAGGAACAAACACAATTAGGAGGTCTAATGTGTGGAAATAAAGTAGACACTGAAATGCAGCCTGTCCTTACTAAGTGGCAAAGCTCCTTCTGCTTGTGATCAATGAGCCTTGGATTGGCAAGTTGCAGAAAGCTGACAGCTTTTCTCAGAATAGTTTGACTTTTGTAGGACTGCTTTCGAATAGCTAGTTGTTGAATCTTCCAAGATCAAATGCTGAAAAACCCTGTCCCTGTCTGTGCAGTCCTTTGATTTCTTAACTCCTGCTCTTAACATCGTTCTACTAAGATTTTCCTTGTTTGTCTCCTCTCTTCCTGTTTCCTGTCAGTTTGTTTCCCTCTTCTTCCTCATTTCCTTGGTGATCTTGTATATGTTTTGTTGAGCTTACCCCACATTGCGACTGTCTTCATGTTACTTTGGGTCCTATTACAGAAACTCTGTATGTTAGTTGATGTCTGAGATTGACTGTGACTGTCACTATTGTTTGAACTCAAATCTTTGTGTGTTTTTGACTGTCACTGTTCGAACTCATTTTCTTCATTGTTTATTAGTGTTGGCTATCCTGCAAACTGACTTTGTGGATCTGCAATCTCTATAAAATTATCATTGGTCATCTTTCTAGTTTAAACTTATAGCATGTATGGAGGAAGTTCAATAAGATATTTCTTTTGCTGAAATTCCTCCTGCACTATCTGCATGTATTATTGCCCAATGCTGGGCTGATGAACACTTGGGCAACATTGTGGTTGCAGATGGTGTCCATCAAGGAGCAAGGGCAAGCCAAGTATCACGAGATGCAGATGGTTTCCAACAAGGAGCAACCAAAAGCAAGGTATCACGAGAACTGTAAATTTAGCTAGGCAGGTGGTGGTAGACCATCAATTTGAGACAGATGTGCCAAAAATCTGTGCCAATTATCAATGTCACTTATGTTTTCCTCTGTTCAGTAAAATGTCTCAGCTTGATTTCCACCCAACCTTCATTACTGCATTGGAAGGTGTTTCTCAAGTGCATGAGTTGATAAAGCTCAAAGCAAGATGTGCTACAACTACCAGGGTGTTCCCCTGTACATTGGCATGAAAACTTCAGATAAACGTGACAACTTTATATATTGATCTGATTTTGTGCATTTCTGGATATGGTGATCATGTTTCCCCAAGTCCTAGATATCTTGGAGCATAAGTTATTAACTATGGACTTCTCAATTTTGAGATATGAAAGTTCTTAGTCCCCATTTTTGTAGCTCACATGAGGTTTTGCTGATGTTGAGGCAGTAAGAACTAATGTGCTGCCATATAAGAATGATTCTCCTGCATGTCCAAAACTGTGGGATCTGCCTTCTCTCACTTGCTCTCCCCGATTATTGGGCACAGTGAAGAACTACAGATTCAGCAGTGAATGCTTATCCAGGCTCTGGCCAGATTCTGAAAGTGTGTGTTCTACTTGTTATACCCCTGCAGTGATGAATGTTCTCTGCTGCTTCCCATCAAGTCTGTGTGAATGGGAAAAGTCACTTATGGGGTTGTTTTTCATTATAACTTCTCTCTCTCCTCAGTTTTCCTTTTGAATTAGTCCTTCAAACTAGCTTGTCTTTCTCACAACATCTTCAATCAGTTGATCATCTGGTATTTTAGATGGTACACTTTCAGAGTTTAGCTCTCCCATCCAATTCCCAGCTTTGATGGACCCTGTTTCACTCCATGGCAGACAGATGCCAATCCTGATTACACAAATGCACACACCCGTTTCCCCCTAACTTATCTCAAGCCTTCACCAGTTACTATTGATGGAGGTGTTTGGTGGCACCTGGTAATAGAGCTTACTTTGTCCTTAGTATCAGCCTCTTTCTGCAGCTCCACATGAAAGCACCCTGCACTTTGGCAACTGGCTTGAAGTTTCAAAGATTGTGTCCAACTCCATCACTGTATGAATGTTAGCCAGAATAACCTTCCTTGGTAATCTGGATACTGCCTTCCTCAGGATCTTGTCAATATCTATTTTGTTTGTTTCGAAGTAGCAAGCATAGTCCCGTATCTCTCTGTGTCTCTCTTACATATACCTGTACTATACCTATATTTTATCAAATGGTTGTAAAGAGAGACTAAGTTTTCTGAGATCAGAAAGAAATTTCAAGTCAGATTGAATCTGTGCGACGACATGAAAAAAAATTTGCACAATAAAAATTAATCATCCTCTAGAAGCAATTATCTCAAATGCTACACAAGTAAGAGCTGACCTGAATGTCACAGCAGTTCCCCAATTTCATGTAAACAGACAGAAGTGCTGGATCAGTGAGGTATTGGACTTCCCTTTTTGATGTCAGACCTGTAAGAATTTCTAGAAACATCATATGAGTGAAACAAAACTTTATTTGGTTCTGCATGACATGCTGCTCTAGGATGATCAACAATTGCTCTCCCCAAATATTTAATACACCTCAAACAAACCCCTGGCATGAGGGTTCATTGAGGGAGAAACATAGATAGTGAAACCCTCTTTAAGGGCCTGATAAATCTTGCCTGATGAAGTCCTGGGATCTGAATGTGGAAGTAGACAACCCAGACCATCTTGAAATATCACATGATTGGGATGCCTGGGTGGGCATAGACAACAGTTCAGGTCCACATGTTGCTGCTGCCATGAACAGATGATACAATTTTGGACCTGGTCCAGTTCAGGCAATGAGAAAGCCAAGGTGCCTTGCAGCACATTTTATAGAATTAGAGTGCCATGTACCAGCTTTGTACATCAGCCATCCATCTTCATCTCCCTATGTGCCCTAACTATGTACAGTACCATGTCCACCCAATGTAGTGGTGCATCACATTCAGAGACAAGGCAGCTAACACTTCAGACATCCAGAGTGGGAAAGAGCCATTAGCAAGGCAGCACCCTCCTCTTCATCAGATGCAAAGGCACACATCTCTAGCATGTCCTCTTCCTGGATGGAAGGAAGAGGTTGATGGCAATTGTGCTGTAAGGGGGATTGTGTAGATGGTAACAAACTTTGCTGCCATGTGATGCAGCTGGCACCACTACTAAGCAGACTATCTCTCGGTCGTGCATAGACCTCCCCTCTCTGTTTCTGGGCTTGCTGATACATCCAGTACTGCTGTCCTAACACTTGTTCCAGCTTGCGCTTTCCCCCTTTCCCAGCACCTGCTATAATAGAGTGGCCATCTTCAAATTCTGAGCTAACAAGAGCAGCTGACCGTCTTCCTGCCTTTTTGTGCCGAATCCCACATGCATTGCAAAGAGACTGTGCCAGAAGCAAACAGTACCAAGGGGGGTCAGCAACAGTCAAACACAGTACAAGTTTTCTATAGCTACACGGTTAGTGAATAAAGTAGGTAGTAGAAAAATACCTTAGGACCTTGTGGTCCATTTCTCCACAGTGGAGTTTTCGATGTTCCACAGTGTGCACAGATCCGCTCTTCTTCATCATTGCATTCTTGTAGGCATCTATTAGCCTGCTGCACTTGAGCCCGCTGGACCTTTCCTCCTCCTGTAGCAGCAGCAGCCGCAGCAGAAGGATTTGTTGTTGTCAAAAAGTCAGGCAGCCAAGACTGGCATGCCTGTAGGCTGCCATAGGAGGAATGACTCTCTAGCATGCTCCTCAACAATTTTGTGCGCGCGCGCGTGTGACTCTTTTCTTGTCTCGTCTTGCAGACAAAATGCACCACACCTTTCGTTTGAAAACTTTCACCCGATTTGTGGCCCTTCTTGAAACTGTAGCCTGCAACCAAGGGCAACAGACTGCGGAATGAACCAATGCTGCTCTTATGTAACCTGCTCGTATAACAGGCCTCCAGACTAGAAGCGCATATTCCAACATGGCTTTCAAACGTGAATTCTAGGATCCTTAGATACCTGGAGAAATTAGCGATCTGCTGAGACCGTATTCCTAGGCTTCCCGTACTTCGAAGGTGTGCTAGAGCTGCATTATATGGTAGCAGGCGATATTCGTGCTGCGTTGCTAGCTCTAGACGCTGGCGTTATTACAAAGATTTAATTCCAGCGACTATCACTAGACATCACCAGGTTAATCCCAGATCAGAACGGCACAATCTCCATATCGCAGGCCTTGCAGGTCTCTAACTGCACGTACAATAGCCATAGCCACGAAGAACCGATCGCAAACACGTTACAAAACACACACATGTACACACACACACACACACACAGCTAGGTGCAGGAAATTCGATCGCAAACAGGGTGAAAAAAACACACGGACAGGTAAGCGCAGGGAAGGTCGATCACAAGAAAAAAAGACAAAACGACTTCTCTAAGAAAATACAAAACATGCGACCTTCGGGAGCCTAGGGAAGAAATCCGACAGCAGATCAGAGCATCCGCCACTGCAGATCACACGATCATAATGCCTAAAAGTGCGGAAGTAGCAGCAGTTATACAGTAGTAGACTACCTACCTGGGAGAAAAACTACTGAAGCCGTTCGAAGAAAAAGAAGAAAAATTGCTGTCTCCCGTAGAAGAAAGAAGCCCAAGAAATGCAGTGTTCACTGTCCCCGTACTCCTCAAGCGTGCGAAGCATAGCTGCGCATCCACACTGCTAAGTATGTATTTAAAAAGGCGGAACAGCGATGACGACGAGGACTCGCAGGAAAGATCATATCAAGCCGCCACGACACGACTGTAATTCCCAACAAAGAAGAAGAAGAAGGAATGTACCAATGGAAATAAAATTCCTCTTGTACTTACAGCAAATCAAAATGTAAACGAAGATGCGATCAGGATCTCGCTATCTGTGATTGTTATCACCATGCTGATCATCTGCTCTGAATCTTCAGCAACAATTGGATCTCATTAGCGTGATCGGTGGCGACGAAGAAGACAGAAGAGAGTTGTGAGAGAGAGAGAGAGAGAGAGAGAGAGAGAGAGAGAGAAAGCGCGCGCGCGAGAGGAGTGAAGATGCGCGACGAGCTTTGGTGTGAAGAGATGCGCTCCCTGAATTGGACGGCGGAAATTAGCTTATCCGTAACAGAAACTAATCTGTGCCATCCGTTTTCTCAACTTTTTGCCGGGCTTTATCCACATCAGTAATTGTAGATACCCCACCGCACATCCACGAAACCCTAAAAAAATGGCGTTGGACGAAATCCCCAAATCCCCCCCCCCCCTCTTAAGTGACAAAACTGTTTTTGGTACATACTTTCGTCCCCCAAATGAAAAACAAACCCAAGAAGTAAAAGAAAACTCCTTTCTGGTATTTATTTTGGCCCTAAATGTAGAATCAAAGGTGAATGATTTATCAATTAGTTGATTAGGTAATTAATTATGTGCAAATTATATGTGAATTTTGTGGTGGGTTTTTATAAGGGAATTTGCAAATACCCAATATTAAGTTAATACATATTACATACTTTTGTGACTCCTCCCCCAAGGAAAAGCCCTCCCCTTTCTTTCTACTTGTTATGATGCCAAGTCTGGAATCAAAGGTGAAGGATTAATCCATTAGTTTGTTTATAATGTGCAAATATGTTGTAGGTTTTTATAACAAAATTTCTTTTGCTAAGGGAATTCTAAGCACCGAATATTTAAGTTCATACTTACTTTTTTTTTCCCCTAATAAAATGTATCCATTCTACTTGTTATGGTGCCAAATCTAGAACCCGAAGGTGAATGATTAAATCAATTAACTAGTTATTTTTGTGCAAATATATTTGGGATTTCATGGTGTATATTTTGCTCAAAGAATTTTCATTTTCCAATATTATGTTAGTGGTACAAGAAGAAGAAGAAGAAAGAAAGAAAGAAAGAAAGATGGGTTTGACAAAGTGAGTTGTCAAGAGCCTGTGACAATTTGTTTTTCCTCTCTTCAAAGCTAAAGCTCTTATGTGGACAACAAAGCTGCAAAAGTGAGATCCTTTGGGATGGGATTGATGACACTGCAAAGTATGAGCATTGCATTTGAGTGGTGGCTGCATTTTGCAGTATCCATGTAGTGTGTCCATGCAACAAGTGGGACAACTTATGGACTGTTGTTATTCATTTGTGTTGAAGTGAAGCTCAACGGCCATGTTTTGGATGTTTTCATTTTTTTCTTAAAAGAATGCACCAAAAAAAATGCATTTGTGTGATGTAAAATTTAAATGGTCATGTTTTCAATAGAGATATTAGTAAAGCCGACCACCACCTTTTGGGCCTTTCTTTCATCTCTTAACCCTTCTTTCAATCTTAAAACACTTGGCAAATATCTCTAATGTTTTCATTTTGTCTTAAAAAGGACTAGGTAGGCCTAACATAGTGCATGTTTTCATTGTTTTCTCTTCTGCCTTTGGAAATTGAAACATGAAGCAGAAGAGACTACTAACTACTGGGCATTGTTTTTAGTGCATTGTTTTAAGAAAAAAATGAAAACATTTTTAAACAATGTGGTAAAATTGCCCAGTAGTCTCTTCTGCTTCATGTTTTCAATTTCCAAAGGCAAAAACTGATTTGAGTATAATAGACTCAATCAGGTCATTATTATTTCTAATACTATTGCTTATATTAATTACATATTTTCTCCACCATTGCCTCAAATTTTGCAAGAATGTCACACTGGGTCAATGGTTTTAGGTTGGTTGTTTTGTGTTTGGAATGAGACAAGGTTGTGTTTGTTTAGGGTAAAGCCCCAGAGTGAGAGGTTTTCCCAAGGTGCCCTCCAATAGTGCTATCCATTGCAAGTTTGAGAATGTGGTAAAATGGTGGAGTTCGGCTCCCTTCCCTCTCCCCCCACCCCATGTACATAGAACCTCACAAAACTAGGCCAATACAGAGTTTCATTCAAGCATCCCACCAGAGCAAAACTGAACTTTTTTGGAACCACAAAAACCCAACTCAAACGTAAAATGAATCGACCCAAAGAAAAATGGTTGCCAAATGCAAAGTATAATAATCCACTGATGAGATGATCTGGGAAAACAATATCTTCTATAAGAATAGAGAAATCTCCATTCTCATGATGAAGAAGAAACAGCAAGGCGAACACTTCCTCAGGAAGCCACAGAAAGAACCAAACAAGGCGAGACAAAAAACAAAACGAAAAACGAAAAACACACACCGGTATGAACAAAAGTGCCAGTCTCACGCCTGTTCAGGGACCATCAACAGTAGTATGTATGATAGTGGCTTAACTATCACAACTTCCCCACTGACTTCATCAGCTCCCTACAGTGGGTAAAGGCCGTTGACAAGCACCATCCTGCGAACTGAGTTTCTGCTGCAATTCCAGAAGTAATGGGAAGACTCAGCCATAATACTGGCTAGCAACAGACCCCACAACAAAGACCAGATAAAGAAACAAAGAAAGACACAAAGGGAAAAGAACAGGGAAAGACTAAGAACAAGTGGGCTTACAGGAAGCTCCCCACTTACATGACCCAAAGCAAAATCATTCTGAAAATGCCAAAAGCGGAAATTCCAAACAGGAATTTTTCTTTAAGAACCAACCCTCTGGTTCTCTTTAGAAGAACTTTAAAAGGGTAGCCTTTTGCCTTCAGAAAGACAATAAGACTGATCTGGGAAACAACTTGACCAGGTCCATAGAAGAATTGAAACAAACTGAACGAAATGGGAATTAACTGGCCCACTTTACCCATCACTGTATTATGATGTATCACTGGGTGGCAGATAAGGACTATTCCACTGAAGTATGCAAAGCAGGAAAGAAAGCAAGCAACATTGTCATGATTGCACTGCAATCTGCCAACAGTCTTCGCTCAGTGCAACATGATTCCAGAGCCACAATGGTTCACCGGACTTGGCCAAAAAAGATTGCTGCAGATCCATATGACAACAGTAACCTCTGGCAACCCTAGAAATTTTACCCAAACTATTCCCAAACACAACAACATACTGATTATAGTACCACATGCAGAGATTATTAGAAAATAGTGATTATAGTACCACTGTCTTGGCATGTTAGCACATTGTTCTCTCCTCTTGTCAATAACAAATGCTGGGGGAATTCTCAATGACCCAACAATTCAGAAAAATAGATTTTCTGAATTCCTGCAATTTCAAGACTTTCCCCCTGAACTATTTTATCCAGCATCAGGGGAAAAGAACAAACTGCAAAAGCAATTCCTACTTCCAAAAGACAGACCAACCTTGCACAATGGATAATATGAACTTGACTTTGTTAGAGGAGTATTCAAATTTTGCAGAGGACCTCACCAGACGCAGTAATGAAGATAAGAAAACTTGCACAATCTTATTCCACCTGAAAGATCATGAACATAGGCATGAATGAGTTCACTTACTGAACAATTTTGGTGACTTGAACAAAATGACCCTCTCCAGACCTTCTCAGACCCCTCCTTATTAGCTTCTTCCATTGACATAATTACTGCAAGGACAGTGAATAGACTCTCTGATTTACATAATGCTCCTCTTTAGCTCAATTGATTGAAATGTATTGCAAATCCAGAAATTCTTCCATCAATGTAGTGTTAGAAAAAGCAGGCCAACACAATTTAGGGCACAGCCTCAGATTGCAAAGAAAGAATTTGGAAACTGAGATGAATACAAATGGCACAATTTAGCAAGTGAAACAACATTGCACCCCAGCCACAAGGCTATCCGCACAGTGCATGTGTGGATGCACATGTGTAGGCCATCCACACATGCAGAGAACATGAGCTGTTAGTCTTGCCATTAATGTTCTCCAATCACACAATGAAAGCAGAAACTGAGTGGAAATCCCAGTTTGTAAATCAGCAGCTGCCACTGCCACAGAGATAACACCCTTCTACTGTCTAGTAATATCTAGCATTCCATCTGAAGAAGTACGCTAGATATGCAAAGTCAGCCAGTTAGTCAGCACATCCAATTCGGACTCACAGACAGACAGACAGACTCAAATTGCGTGTCCAAGTACGGCACAAGCGCAGCAAATGTAAAGGGGCGTGGTGGGAGAGTCCAGTGCTGTGCTCCCAGATATAAGAGATTTCCAAACTTGATGATAGCGTGGGTCCATATCATCATCTCTTTTGTTTTTTCACACGTTTACGGAAAATTTTGGATTATAGGCACAAACAGATACTCGTAACGCCATTCAAACAGAACTTCCAAAAACCATAGAACCTTGAGATTATGAGGAGAGACGGTGCCGGTTCCACCAACCGACTGTAGCGCGCTTTAAGATTTCTTCAAGCTGCCTCGAACCCCAGGCTTAGGTTTAGGTTCCTCCGAAGTACCAGACGCGTGAAGGTTGATGAGCTTCTCCTCCTCGTACGGCAGCTTCGGATGGCGCGCATCGTGGTGGATGCGCATACTCTTACTATCCGGTGCCGTGGCCTTACAAATAGGACATGCTAGTTTGGCGTGTCCGCCTTTATCCACTCCCTTGCGATCCGCCAAACCATCTTTTCCACCGCCGCGATTCGTCGTGGCTGCATCAATCTTCGCCGCTATCTCTTTTGCCGTATGTTTCTTCGGTTTTGCTTTGCCCGTCATGGCTCAAAACTAAAACAAACCCTTCGTCCACCAAACTTCCCCTTCTTGTGCGTGCTCTCTGTCTCTCTGTCTCTCTGTTTCTGTACACCGCTTCTGCTGCAACCGCCGTCGGTTTCACACAACTCTGGATTACACGAAAAACTTCCAACTTTCGTAACCGTTTCCAGAAAGCACGACGCTGCTCATCCCCGAAGAAATTCCGACCATCGCTTGCGAAGAGCAATCAAATTCCGCAATCAAATACATTCTCACAACGATGCAAGGCACTCACAGCAGCAGCAGCAAAAGGAGAGAAGAAAACACAATTAGGGTTTTCAGAGCCTAGACTAGGTAAGAGGCTACGTAGCTAGCTAACTAGCCGTCCCTACAACGTAGTCTTCATTATCCACAAAATTCCAGTAGAATATTATTGTAAAATACTTAATCAATTGATGAAAATTAATATTTTATTTTGTGAAAATTAATTTCCATTCAAATGAAACTATTGAATGACTTTAGTGTAAGCAGGCCCATGACCAAACACAGGCTTGTGACCAAACATTCATATAGTGCAAACAAGGGGTTCTAACTTCTTATAGAACACAACAAAACCTTGGATAGACATCGCTTATGATCGAACACTTGGATATGAATACTTGTCTTTTGAAAATCTCCGGGCTTTGAACATGGAAAGAAATTTCTTGCTCGGCCACAAATGTAAACTTGATTATATATGCACATCGAGGTGTCCGCTTTCAAATTTGGTTGGTGTTTGGTGATGGGTAATAAGGTGAACACAAATGCAAGCCAAAATAAACATCAAAATGCAAGGGGTGTAATAAAATATATTGCTTTTTAGTGTTTGGTTATAGGTTTAAGGGAGGTTGGTTTTACAAAACCCCAAGTTTGGTGTCAATTTTTGTTTTTTTTTTTGGTGATCAAAATTGAGGTGAACATGATCATTTAGTTGAAATAAATGAGATGACAAGGTCCATATTTTCTATTTTGGTTGTGGGATTAAATTGAGGCAATTTTATGAAAGCCCATGTTTGGGAAACATTTGGAAGAGTTTGGTGATGGGATCTATACGACGCATTAAACAACACACAACTTTTCATAAATGTGACAAACCTAACAATGTACAAAATTGAAGCCCTAATGTAAAATAAGCATTACATGATCCCATGGTTCTTCATTCAATATATTAATGGGGGAGCTTCCAAGAATAGTTGCATTTTGAACACACTGCATTGTTGCCAAAACAACATAACACAGTTTTTCATTGTCTACTAAAAGAAATTAGATACATCAAGTATTTTCAATTGTACTCCTCTTTTTCTTTCAACATGTCAAAGCTCCCAAATAGAATTGAAGATTATTTTCAATCTTTCCTAGAAATGTTGTGTTTTGTAGTTACAACATTGAGTTGCAAATATGAAGGTCACAACTCAAATCTAAGTGTGGACAAGCTAGAACATCTAAGATCAACTTGCCTTTGTAGACGTAGAACAACACAAACTAAGCTTCAAAAGGCTAAAAGTAAAGCAAGATCAACCTAAATTAGATCTAAATATAATCAAAGAAGCACTCCAAGAAGAAGTTAAACTCAAATTAGAGTCTCGCATGACATCATTGAGGAAGGCCAGTAAACATTGGAACATTCTTCTTACCTCGTTGTTTAATCACATGAATGACAAAACATGAAGTAGGAAATGTGGGTCACGTGATGTGTTAATAAAAGAAGAAGACCAAGTTGTGGTTGCTTGGACTTTGGCTATGCAAGAAGTTTGGCTTTTATTACCTCACAATGATTGAAATGAAAATGGCATAACTAACTCAAACCAAGCCTACATCTTTTCGAAATGGAATACCAAGGAATAGCTTGTGGTACTAGTTCAAATGTTGTCATCTTGAATTAAGCATTTTTCAAACACATGGATTGGATATTGTCAAGCATAAGGATTCATAACACAAGCTTGCAAAAGCTTTTACAATAATTTACAATCCCTCTACAACAAGCATGACTATAATCTTGATCACATTTGGAAATATGATGATATTGGGATTCAAGCAAATAGGTAATCATGTGCAAGGGTTCCAAGCAATCGAAGCGGCCAACAAGTTTACAACAACATACCCAAATTTGAGGAATGGTTGATTATGCTATTAATGCAATTGGAATGTTTATGCTATGGTTTTATATATTTAGAAGAAAGAAACTGTATGATGACTACGTACAACAATGAATACCAAAAACATGTATGGCTATGCAAATAAAGCATGGATGGCCAATTTCCTTTTTTTTTAAATCATCTTTTTTTTCAAAAGGTCAATATTAGGTGGAATTTCTTTGGACCAAACTTTGATCAAAACAAATATAATGGCAAGGTTTAGAACTATAGGGATTTGGCCACTTAATCGTAATGCCATGGATGAAAAAACAAGCCCTAGTATTGTGTACACGTCAATCAATGTGAACAAGTAAGAAAATGATGATCACATATCAAATCAAAAGGAAGATTGTGAAACCCAATGGGGAGAAAAGTCTACTACAACAAAAACGATCATCATAACAACAATAATTCTAAAATCACAAGTTGATGATATAAATGAAAGTCTACCTAGGTACTATGTGGATATGCCTCAAATCCACATGGCCACAAATCAAGAAGCCGCAATAGTTTGGCAACAAATTTGGTTTTTGAACATAAACAAAACTACATTGGAGGTGGAAGTTGATTATAGGAATTTAAAACCATAACCTAAAAATTGTTGTCACATATATTTGCAAGACATACGCATAGTAAAGAACCATTAATAGATTATTCATGAAACCATGTTGTGACTTCAATTGAATATTTTAACATCATGTGAAAGAAGGTTATTGAAATGCAAGCAACAAAAGAAATCAAACAAAATTGAAGGAAGGAAATGCAAGAAAAACAAGCTAGAAATGTCGTAAATTCAATGATTACATTTAAAAGAATATCTCAAAGGGAATTTGAAAAACATCATAGGGAAACTTTGTTTCAACTTGGTTAATTGATGTAGTTCAAAAAGCAAAAAAAATATTTCATTGGAATTTCCAAGTTGGCCAACAAGCTCACTCATTCTTTTTAGGGGTGTCAACCTAGGCTAGGCAACAGAGGCTTAGAAAGAAATTAGACAATGAAATAGGGCATGTATGCAAGCAAGGGGACATGTTGCAATAATCTTACAACAAATTCAAATATACAACTAATAACCAAGAAGGAGGTGGGGCTCTAAAGCAAAAGATCATGAGGACCAAATTTAGAGCATGACGAAAAAATTCAAGATCATGATTAAAGATGAAGATAAAAACCACAAAGGAGATCAAAATCAAAACCATGAAAAATATCCAGAGCACAACTAAGAAGATGCAAAGTGTGACCACGAGGATCAAGGTCATGACCAACTACAACCAATTATAGAAGAAAAATACAACCAAGAAAATGGAAAACACAAATAGGAAGAGCAAGATCACAACCGAAGACATTGAATTACAAAAGAACAACATCACTAATATGTGAACTTATGACTGTGAATGGTGAACTTGTGAGTGTGCGTTTTGAACTTGTGAACTTCATTATTTCAGCAATGAAATATTCATAGGAACATTATTGCCAAATACGTGGAAAATTTCATCCACATGAATGACATATTCTTGCCACATGGATTGAATATGTCATCCATTTGGAATTTTTTCCTAGTGGATGAAATATTTTGTCCATTTAAATGAAAAATATTTCCACATGGTAAGTGAAAAAGGCGAGAAACAAGCGCAAATTTTGAAAAATTTTAAATGTGGAACTAATGAAAGAAACCAAAAGGTGTTCACTTGGGAAACAATATGAAATTGTTGGTGCACACAACAATAGTTGAAAAACAATTACACTATGCAATAATTTGGCTATCAAAACTTTAAATGAACATTATCTGAAACTTTTACCAAGTCAAATTGTTTATATGGTCTTTGATTTTTACTTTTAAATTCAAACAAAAAGTTTCATCCTATGTAGTATATTTCACATTTTATGGAACTATGAATTTTGATGTCATTTTTAATTACTTGGAAGTTATGGCATAAGATAATAAATGACGAACTTAATCACAACTCCAAATGGCAAAATGGATGAAATTTTTGAACTCCCCACAAAATATGACATATTGCAACACATAATATATGTGTTTATATAACACCCACTTCCTTTGCTAACCCAACAAATTTAACAACATAATCACAAAAACTAAGAAAATGCATGCTAGGAAGTTATTAATTGTAACTTCATATTGCATTTAGTTTGAATTGCACCAAAAAAATATCTTGTAGATTCATTGATATCTAGGTACATGGACCTCTGACAATGGCTTTATAATCATTTCAAGAAATGAACCAACCTCCCACCAATTATAATGTGGTTTGGACATCTTAACCAACATTGTCCATCTAATAGTTGTACCATTCCATGTCGTATGCCATGCCATATCATCAAAAAAACAATTTATTGGAACAAAATTTTCCCCACCAAATAAATTTCAAGGAAAGATATGTGGTTGCTTATTGAAAACAAACCTTGCTTCCTTGAAATATATTATTTCATAGATTGTGTGAAGTTAGTTTCTATTTTAGTGGGTACCACTAATCTATCGACGACGTGGTTATGCTTAGTATCACCCATGCATTGATTCATGTTGATAGCACAAAACCAAAATTTATGAAGCTTGAAGGGTGCACCTAGGAACTGAGACCACAAACCATATTAAACCGAGGCAGAATACCAACTGTAATGGTGTTGGAAATTATATTTACAATGCAAAAACGTTTCGTGGCATTTTGCAATGTTGAACACTATGTGTGTGATATTGGTGGACAACATTATATGTGCCACAATCCATCTTTGTAGGGCATTTCCAAGACTTCAACACACCCATCAAAAGGAACTATGTGTGGATATTGATTAGAGCTCAAGGGAAACCTTTCTAATTGCACACATGATTGCCAAACTATGTGTTAATATGTGGGTGGGAGAAATTGACATGATCGTGCTAATGGGAATCCCCTTCTAATCCATAAGGCAAGTCTAACTTCCATTTGAAAGAGCCAAATATCTCTTCACCTTCCAAGTGGGTGACTTTGACTATCAAGGTTGCCCTAGGGGTGTATTTCTAAATCACATTTACAAGTTGAATAGGATCATTGGACATGGTCACTCTTCACAAAGAGAGTTTACTTTTGTTAGTTCCTTGGTTAGAACGACCACCTTTCTTGAATTTGTAATGTAACATCATTTGTTTGAAAGTGCGAACATAATCATTAGTTGTTGCAACCTACAAACAATATCCTCTTTTCTTGGACTATTGTAACCAAACATTATGCATGGTTTTTGACAAGTTGAACATAAGCATGTCTACAACCTTTTTTGGAGAGAATTTCTATAAAATAACATAAATTTTTCAACCTCCTTTTTATGTTTCATAAACCCTCCCCATTGCCATACAAAAAAGTGCCAAAAAAAAACCGAATTCGTTAACTTTTGAAAGCTAACTTCATTAGCAACCCCTAAGGAACACCACCGACAATGAATGGCCACATACTAAACATCAACCTCTTCCTATGATGTGGCATTATTGTAGTCATAGCATAATGCCTTGTGTTGTTCACATAGCTCTGGTTTAGTTTGTTGTTTTGTGTGTTTATCCATGGATGAAGTCCAATGAAAGTAACAAGTACGATTTTTATCAACCATTGGTTCATTTGGGTCATAAAAATCATACACAATGCACATAGTGTTCCAATTGACATGAAGAATGTTTGCCATGAAACCCTTGAAATTTGGATCAGGAACATTTTTTTTGCCATCACCTTGTTTATTGTTTGTCACATCCCACAATGAACATATGTGTTTTATCACAACAACACACTATGGGTTTTTTGACCGATCAAAGAAATGACTAATGTCCTTTTCAATTACAATTATAATTCTTTTTAGTCACAAAAATCACTATGTAGTTGCAAAGGCCATTGAGATGTCATGTGATATCATGGTTCTACAACTATAGTTAATATGATGATTAGTGGGGTTTTTTGGATATATATATATTGAAACTGTAATAATATGCTTTAAATAATTTTAAATTAGTTAATTAAACATACTTTGACTTTTGTGACTATAATGACAATTTCTAA
Organism: Sphagnum contortum; assembly: GCA_963920785.1. Lineage (NCBI taxonomy): Eukaryota > Viridiplantae > Streptophyta > Sphagnopsida > Sphagnales > Sphagnaceae > Sphagnum > Sphagnum contortum. Next base: position 9,866,166 of record OY987291.1, read on the forward strand.
AATCACAACATGATGATGTGGCATTCCACATGAAGAACATGTCTTTTACGACTTGTCCTATTCAACTACAATGGGAAAAATGACTATAAAATGGCATAAACGACTTTTAAAACGACTATAAATAAGGTCTACAAATTGATGGTTACACAGTTACATCAATACTACATGGTGTGGTTTTTAACTCCAACAAAATCACAGTTCATTAAGTTTAAATACAAATATAAAAAAAGGAAAACATGTAACAATGTTGTTTTATTACCTCTAATTCATGATTGCAACAACTTGTGGACAATTTTAGAGGTGTTAAGGTCTTAACACTACTATTGAGAGTTCTTGAGATGAATATTGTGTTCATTTATTTTCTCAAACAATAATTTTGATTGATGCAATTTATTTATTGTGTTACACCCCTAAAAGCTTACCACAAGGTATTGATGGTAAATTGCCCAATATGGTGCATTTGGAAGACTTGTCAACCTTGGGCTTGTTTCGGAATTTCTTGTGTCAAAGCAATAAGGTAGCAAAAGAACTTTGGGAAAATACTATGATGAAGTGTTTCATGTTCACCTTTCAATCACATCAACTATTTAAACCGAAAAAATTGCAACTAATTCAATTGGATCTCAAATTTTGGTTCACAAACTCATAACGATTCACAAAAGACCAAACTTTGAAGAGACACCACCCTCCTTTTTATATATACTTTGTAGTTATTTGTGAACCCAACATTAAAATGGTTAGTTTTTAGGTAAGACTCCCAAAATGTGTTCCCAACATTGGGACATTTTGTGTCCTAAATTTTTGGAGCATCATAACTTGATCAAAAGTTGATTTCATGTGTTCTAAACATTAAAGACCTCTTGATAGTCTTAGCTCCTAGTTGCAAAATGAAAGTTTCATTTAATTCTAAGTCATGCCTTCCATGTGACTTCCATACACTTCACATTTTGTGTGGAAATGTATTTCATTTCATCTCATTCAAAGCAAACCAAACATAATTGCATCAGGTCTTGATTCAAAAGGTAGGTTTCAACTTTCTTTCATCTTGCAAAGGTGAATAAACAATAAGGTCCAATTTATTAGTTGTTGGGTACAAATTATACAATTCAATTAAATATGTAATATGACTATATTTATTCTCAAAATTCAAATTTAACTAATATAATGTATGCAAGTAAAAACATGTAACATATGTATAAGAGACTTATACTAAATATTAATTACTAATAGGTTCACTTAGTAGGATAAGAAGGTGTAATTAATATTAAATTTGGGTTAAAAGTAGATGAGGTAGCACTAATGAGGTGAATTTACTTAGTTGTGTGACAAAGAGTTGACGAAAATATGGATGTAATAACTTGGTGGTTCACTTATTTGAGTTGTAATGCACACCTTGTTTGCTTTGATTGTGAACCCCAATTTTGATTTGATTTTTTTTCCCCAATGGAAACAAACCAAATGTGTAATATCTATGAAGACTATGTGTGTGACATATATGGTGTTTATAATTAAAATGTGATTTGGTATTACAATGTTTCTTTATGTGTTTCTAAACTAAATTTGAACATTTCATGCATGATGTTTCTGTAGTGATGCATAATCATCTTACTTCCTTCATCATTCCTCAAGTCTTCAATTAAAATTCAAAAAATTTAAAAATGGTGCCAAAATTCAATGTGTAAATATAAAAATTAAATTAAATTAAAATTAGCATAAATATGTGAATAATATTTCCCGAGTGAAAAATATTAAAACTCCATCACACATCCCAAACAATACCTTTTTTGACACAAATAAGAAAAGAAATAAACAAGCACAAGTGACCTTGTCTCCCCCACCCCTCCCAAGGTGACAATTTATGAATTATTTAAACTTTTTTGATTTTTTCTACCTATTATATATTTTGTGTTTAACATGATCATGTTCATGGAAAGAAACAAGGCAACCAAGGAAACATGATGTCTTATTTTTTCCAATTGCAAAATATTGTAACACCAACAAATCATGTTGGAATCCAAGACTTTCAAATATGTTGTGAACAATGTTTATATGTGTTTTCTTTAGTTTGTCTTATGAATTTTTTTGGTCTTATGTTGGTTATTTTGGAATGGAATTTTGTTGATTCTTCAACTTTTGTCACCTTCTTTATATGCTTCCCCAATCTTGAGTTTCACAACTTTTTGGATTCCTAAAGTCATTTCAACACACATTTTGTAATCTTCCAAATCATGTTTTTTTTACAAATGTAATAAAAGCTTTTCAATAACACATAATGTTTCCCTTCAAAATGAAGAAAAAGCAAAGGAAGATACAAGGAGGGGTGGGGTTTTGCTAACATTGCTCTTGACATGGATTATGGCATGTGAAAATTTCATGGGACAAGAAAAAGAAAACATGACTTTTTCTTCATTTCAAATTCCTTTTGACAATTGTAGTATTGAAGAAACAAAAGAAAAGAGAAAATTAAGGAAAAAAAAAAAACACAATTCTTGAGCAAAACATGGGGAGGGTGGGGTTGGCTTTGCTTTTAATCATGGTTGCTTAATTACCCACATTCTTTGCACTTGAGACACAAAATTGTTGATTAAGTCAAATTTTAAGGTATGTTGCCTTGTTTATGTTGGCCTACACATTTTCATGCCCTACAAAACCTTCCCATTTTCTCATCCTCATATTTCATCTATGCATACGACTGGATAGGTTCATATTCTATTGCATGGAATCAATGATAGGCTATGTAAGCATGGATGATATTTACATATAAAATCAAAACTTGCATAATTAAATGATAATTATTGATTTGGTATTAATGATGATTGACAAGGTGGATTGAAGTTGTCAATTTATAAATATTATATTCATTGGGAATTTGAATGGTTGTCTTTGAAACATAATACATGATGCTAGAAATATGTTATTAGGTGGACCTTCATATATTGGTTGTTCTATACACACAATAATTGAAAATTGTGATGTATTTAGATGAGTACCCATGCAAACACAAGTTTTTCATGGATGTATAACAAAAAAATGGATTTTATAACTTTGACAAGTTCCTCTATTAAGAAGAATGTACACATTAATCAACCCATCCTAAATCTTTAGTGAGATAGTATCAACTTTCAACAATTCATATCTAATTCAAAATTGATCCCAAAAAAGAGTTAAAAAGAGAAGATTACTGATTGTGCTTTATTCTATCTCCTAAAAATATGTTGATGGAGTTTCACATATCAATTAAAGTCAAGGAACCCAATTTAAATTTGGACCTTTTCAAAGATGATAATTTTTCTATGAGCTCACCAATGATGAATTTCACACATTTTAGTCTCTTGGCTTTTAGTTGGTTGCCTACACAAGTTCAACACTTCGGAATAAAATCTCACAGGTGAAACAACTTATCTAACATTGTATGATTTTATTTCAAGCATGTTAACATTTTGTTCTCATAACATTTGATATCTAGTAGGCATTATCACACAAATGGATATGGAATATTGTTAGCCATCTCAAAAAATTTTAAAGATGTTTGACCTACGTGGCCTAAATTTTTACATCATCATTTAAAATTTTGTTAATGACGTATATTTACTTACCTATATATTGAGTTAAAGTATTGTTCATTTTGATATCTGTTTTGAGTAATAGTCAAATTGTCATTGATCTAGTTGATTAATCAAGATAACCCTAGATAATTAAAAATTATGTTTATTTAATTATGAGTATGATTTAAGAAAAAATGAATGTTGGATTTGGTTCAAACCCGTTTTAAAAACTAGAGACCTAATCATTTTTTTGTTCAAACCAAGTAATCAAATTTTCATTTTAATCAACTAAATCAAAAGAAACATGTTTGTTTCAACCACTAAGACGTTTAGTCAAATTAACCAAATTTAGCTGAAATGGAGAGGGCAATTGAGTTGCACACCAAAATTGTGATTTCTTGTAGTGAGGTTTAGCGTAGCATGCAAAATTACAACAAGTTAAGAGGATATCTATTACATAAATTTTGACGATTCCCCAAGTCCCACCCAATTGGGTTAGACTAGTAGTGTTGGGCATGAATTCAGTTTGGTAGGTTAGAAATGCCCCCAACAATGGTTCAAAGTTGAAAATTGCACTATAAGTTAGTCACATGCATGAAAAGTTGGGGATTTTAAATGACATCCTAATATTGTGAAATGAATAAGGGAAGAAAAAAATTGTAAAGAAAAAAGTTGGGTTTCAACTTTTAAAGGAGGCATTATTGTTCATTTGCCAAATTACAAAAGATGGGGTTGGTTTGCCAACCAAAAAAAAGGCTATCAAGCATGTATGCACTTTCTAGTACGAAAGACTTAAAATGTCAAGGCAATTTGACAAACCATGTTAACAATTGACATTTTAGGGAACGTCCACAAAGTTTTTTATTCTTTTCAAATGCTCAAGTTTTTTTTTGGAAATAATTATTTATATTATTTGAGATATTGTTATATTGAAATATCACAAATGTTAACTCTTCTGTCTAAACATTAGAAAAAAATGGCAAAATCTCAAAAACTTTGTCAAATTTTGGCTCCTAGAAAACCAAAAAAACACACATGTTGAGCCCCAAGTTCAATTTACTTTTTTTTGGGGGGGGTGGTGGGCCTCTTTGATTGGCCCATAACCAAAAAAATAAAAATAAAAATTGATCAAAGTTGGGCCAATCTATTTGGATTGAAAGAGGAGAACTTTGAGCAAAAGTATGAGATAAAAGTGTGTTATTAGGAACACATTGGGAACCTATTAAAAACTTGGGGGAGCAAATTGAGAACCTAATGAATAACCATTGGCATAAAACATTGGTGATAAAATAAGGTTTAGATCAAGTTTTAATATTTTTTATAATGTAGTTGTCAATTGTTGTTATAATTATTTACAAAATATTTCAAATCATGTGCAATAAATGGTCAAATTCAACATTTGAAAACTAGTTTCAATGAAATTGAAAAAAGTGATTTTGGATGCTTTCAATCACCAGAAGCCAAATTCATATACTTGTGTAGCCAAAAAATAGAAAGATGATTAAATATTTTTATTTTATTTTATATATTTTAGCCAGATTTGGCTAAATCTTCCTAGGGATGATCACCACTTTGGCTTACAAACAAAAAATTCTAAAAAAAGACACTAGTGGAAAGAGGGGGGTTTAGGGTGAAAAAATAAAATGAAGGAAGGCTTATTTTATGGACAACTTTAATAAATCCACACCATTGATGGGCTAAACTTGTAACCAAAAAAGTAAGTTGCCCAAGTTGCTTCATAATAAAATTCCTAAAGGATTTTGAAAGAAATATTCTGCTATTCTTGAAGGTTCCTTATTAAATTGTAGAAATTTCATCCAAGGTCTTAATTATTTAAATAACCCCCTATCTCCTATTTCAATAATTTGACATAATTATTATTTTCTCAAAAATGTAATCAACATTTCTTAAAAACTTCATAATTATTTTTCAAGAAGATGAAGCAAAATCCTTTACATTATTACATAATGAATATGCCCTTGACCATTGTGTGGGGTTGCAAAGCTTACCCAACAAAATGGTAAAGGGTTTTTGCACATTTTCTAATACTTTTCAAGCTTAGGAAATGAAAAAAAAAGAAAAGAGAATGGTAAAGATTGTACACTTTGGGAAAATAATTTGTACCACTTTGGGGGGGGTTTTTTTTTTTTTTTTTTTTTTCCCCCCCCAATTTTGTCAAGTAGGTGGACTGGCCATCATCCACAAAAGGAATGAGCCAAATGTTGAAAATTCTTCGAGTCAATGTTGATGTCTCGATGTTCGACCAAAATGTGTTGGCTCCTCTCGGTTGAAGCTGGGTATGAATCCGATGAGATTTTGGAAAAGGGGAGGGGGGGGGGTTAGGATTTTGCTTTGTAAGGAAATCTAACTTTGGAGTGTGGCAAGTGTCTATTGGTATGTTGAATTTGGTGTAGATTGCTAGCAACTTGATTGGATTGATTTTTTTTTAAATTAAAAAAAAACATTTTAACAAGTTGGGTTTATTAAATAATTGTATTATGCTGTTGTTCCACATGCTTTACAATTAGCCCATGCATGACTCAATGGGTGTAATTTCACTAGAAATTTTCCAAAAAACGGAACACGCAACACATTTTAGTTGTTTCACCCATGAAATAAGGGTTCAGAAAGGAAGGGGCGAGTTTTGACCCAAAATCGGGATTCCAATTTCCATGACAACTCAGGACAGATGCTTAGCATGATTTTCAAAGGACCGACAATTGACAACATGGGCCCCCAAAGCCAAGGCAACAAAGCTCCGTGAAATAATATCTTGTCTCCAATTTATTTTGTTTGATATATATTCGATCGGGTTCGAAATCGAACCATTTTTTATATCTGGCATTGCCGGAATAAGTCATCTGGTTACATACGAGGAGCTATCACGTATTATAGAACATTATATAGCCAAGAACGTGGCAAGCCTGTTTCGTGATTTTTTCAAAGCAGGTGTTAGCAACTTATTCTTTCTCACGACGGCTCGGTTCTTTAGCCACTGGGCCCCGGCCCTCACCCCTAACCCCCAACATGCTCATAATATACATCTTCTGCAATTGAAAATTAATTCCAACAAAGGTTTTTCTGTACCTAGGTTTAACTAATAATTCGTTTGGCTATGATTATTTCATCACACAAATAATATTTTTGCGTAAAGGGACGGACTACCCAAGTCTGCTTTCTCTAGCCCGCCAGAAGCTGAAGCTGCTTCTGGTGTGGGTGTCCACCTGCAGTGAATGGTCCTCCACACCAGCTCCTTGCAGCAATGCCAGGGGCTTCTGATCGAAGCCTGGCTATGAATTCTCTGAGACAAACGGGGAGCGTAGCGGCAGCCATGAGGTGTGGATCGTTGTTGCGCTCCTGCAACGGTGTGGGCCCGCCATCTTTGACACATTCCTGCAACGGCAGGAAAATGTCCCCTTCCTTCTTCTTTTTTGGGGCTTTTGCTTAGCTGGCGCGTTCCTGTGATGGCAGGGCAGTTTTTTTTTGGGGGGCGGGGGGCAGCGGGTGAGCTTTTACTTCCTAGTCTTTTTGGGTGTAGCTTGTTGCTTTTGAAAAAACTCCCTCTTTGTGTCCTTCATCACTTCAAGATGCCTTTTTGTCCACATTGCTTTGGCCTTTACATTTCAAGTGGCATTTTGAAGCATGTCAAAAGTGCCCACTTTCATGCCAGCCTCATTGCCCAAGTTAGCTAGGTTGCTTTATATCGGTAGGTGTTTTCCTTTCTTGTGCTATGTTCTCGTTTTATCCCCTTTGTTTTTGGGATTGGTTTTGGGCTTAATCTAGTTTCATTTTGAGGTTGTCTAAGGTTCGTTTTGTGTATCCTCGTTTGTTTCATAAGATCCCAAGAATCACTCAAAACAAAGTTAAGCATGTTTTTTGTTTATCTCTTAATTGAATTGTTTGAGATCCAATGGGTGAATTAGCATGGTTCTTTCTTCTTTTGTTGCCATGTTAGTGTTTGTGCTATATTTGAAAAGGTCGTTTAGATTAATGAAAGGTTTTTGCCCACCTTAAAAGGTTTTTTGCAGGTGACTAGCCTTTTCTTTAGGAGGAGTCCTCTCGTGCCTCTCGTGCTCCCTGTTCCCACCGCTATTAGGACGATTATTTGACCACTCGTTTTTGCTAATGAATAAATTTTAAAGTAAAATTAAAGAGTATAGTCGTGCTGCTAATGCTCTTCAGCCCATGACTCTAGCCATTCCTTCGGAAGGCATTGTTACAACTTTGTGTTAGTTACACCCATTAGACCGGTTGTGTCCCTCCTTTTCTTTATGTTTGACTATTAACCTTAGCACGCTTTTGTCCTAGATAGGATTTTGTTTGCGCAAGCCTTAGTTGTTGTTCTCCATTTGTCTTTAGGTGGGCTATATGGGATGACTTATGAACACTTTTCAAGATGTTTCATACCAAAGGACCCATCATCAAGGTTTTTGAAATTATTCCAAGTTGTTGTTATTGCCCATGGTGATATCCTTAGGTCAATGGCTTTAATGTTGGGGGTTAACATATTGTTGACTTAAGGTTTTTGTCTTATTATTGTAAGCAAAATGTTTCTTTAGCTTATTAGTCACTCCATTGGAGTTATCGAATTATTGGTTTTTGACAGTTGACAAAGTCGTGCAATCTACCCAACTTTGAGGGTTGTGGCAATAACACCTATCCCCCCATCAATTTAAAGTATGGACCCTTGGAGGTTGTGAGGCCATCCCTTTTGGCATCAGTACCTTCCTTGACCTACACCAATATTGGGTCATGATGCAAGTTGACATCGAAAATGCTTTTAATAACGGTTTTTAAATTGTTATTTTTATAGAACTTCGGGATGTTAAGGGGTTTTTGACAAATACTAGTGGGTACCTGTGATAGTCAGACACAATCCGCCCGTGCTTGCCTTTTTTTTCCTTCACTTCCTATATATACTCAAACCATAGTTAAATGGGTTGCAAAAATTGATGGTGGGATACAAAAGAAGGTGAAAGAACCACAACCCAAACCCCCATTCTACCCTTCACCCCAAACCCATCCCCCAAAAAACCTAAAAATTTGAAGCCCGATACCCTCTTGATTCCTACCCAGAAAACCTTGTGTTGTAGTGTCCACATCCACCATCATCTCTAATTTTAGAAGCCATGCAAGTCCTATTAGGAGCCGCGACTCTCTTCTTCTGTTGCTGCCGTGTTGCTGCATTTGGCTTTCAGGACCTCGATATTTGGCTCTCACGACTAACGGTCATAGACTAACGGTCACAGATTGACGATCACAGACCGGTCGTGCCTGCAAGCCCATGTTGCTGCATTTGGCTCTTAGGACCTGGGTTTTAAGACTTCGATAAACGGACATTGGGTTTCAAGACCTCGACAGACGCACACACTCTCAGGACCTAGGTTTTAAGACCTCGATAGACGCACACACTCTCAGGACCTAGGTTTTAAGACCTCGACAGATGCACGCACAAATATAGGACGTCGAAAGCTCTCCATCCTACATTCGTTGACTGGTGCTCGGTCCTGTGTCTTATCTTTTTCTTCTCATTTTTCTCTGTTTTGCGTCACTTTTCTCTGCGTCCAGTGGTCACAGACAGACGCACGCACGCAACCCTGTCACTTTTCTCTACGTTCAGTGGTCACAAACAGACAGACACATGCACGCACGCACGCACGCAACAAGTGACTTTATATATAAGATTGTCCCTTTTACCATGTTGTTTTTTGGTGTTCATTTTTCTCTTTATTACCAACACGAACAACACAAGGAAGGGGTCACCATTATTGAGTCATTTTAAAATGCAAGCTAGGGTGACCCCCTAAGAGGTCCATTATTTGCCTTGGCCCATTATTGAACCTTTTTACAGACCATTGTGTGAACCCTTAATTGTGTCTTTCCATCCCTAGCCAACAATACCCACATCGTGCACCCTACAAACAAGATTGTCTTTGTCTTTTACCACCTTCCGACAATTAACCCTAATTGTGCTTAAGGTTAAAGTGTCAAAATGCAAGCTTTGGAATTCATTAGGGGTCCTTTTAGACATAAAGAATTTTCAATGCTGCACTTTGGTCACAAATGGCTTACACATTTTGGGTGTGCTAGTGGGTTTTAAAAACTTTGTCACACATTTTTTGGATGAGGTTTTTTTTCTACAATGTGGTGCATATCGATGATCTTCTCTTGGGAAATGCCTAGGTTGCATTGGGCATTTTGTTTTCATGTGTCATTCATTAACCTTCTTATTTCACTTGGACAATACATTCTATTTTTCTTTCTTATTCTTGTGGTGAGTTTGACAAGAAAATTATGCAAATTTGTGGGGCCATTATGGGTTTAGGGTCATGGGCATTTATTCACTGCCCTTGAGCGAAACGTTAGGCCCAACTATCAATCTCCTTTAGTGCTACTAGTGGGTACCCGTGATGGTCGGACACAATCCGCCCGTGCCCAACCCGTCCATGCCTGTTTAATGTATTTGTCCAGTTTTGGTGCCCGTTTTCTACCCCCCCCCCAAAAAAAAAAAAATTGGTTCCAGGGCAAGCAAGGAAGCCCGACACAGAGGAATGTAAGTTAAAAATTGACGGTCAAGTAGGTAGTTAGGTAGGTAAGTAGGTAGGTAGGTGAATGACATACACGTTGATAATAGAGACAGAGAGAAACGAAAGGTAGGCTGGTAGGTACTTAAAGCAAGACCGTACATACATGTGTTTGAGCACATGCAAAAGTTGTTTAGTAGAAAATAATTTAGGTAAATTAGGTAAAGTAGGTAACTTTGAAAAGGTAAAACGGACGGACAACCGCCGTGTTGTTACATAACAAAGTGCAATAAACGCGAGTGTTGCTGCATTTGGCTTTCAGAACCTGGGTTTTAGGACTTGGACGGATGGACACACGCACGCACGCAACAAGTGACTCTCAGGACTTGGGTTTCAGGACCTGGACGCACGCACGCACGCAACAAGTGACTCTCAAGACCTGGGTTTCAGGACTTGGACGGACGCATGCACGCACGCAACAAACGACTTTATATATAAGATAGGCCTTCAATCTATGGAAGATTGTGCTTTGTTTGTTTTTTTAGGGAGTTGGGCTTTGGTGGGTCCATATTTGTGCTCCAAGTTTCATATGTTCGATAGATTCATTTTGGAAGAGTATGTTTTTCAAGTTGAAAGGGCCCCACACATTTTTTAATAATGTTTTTACGCAATTCGTGATAGCTTTTCTCTTGCGATTAAAGTGATGCACCTTTCTTTTGAAAGTTTGGTAGTTACCAACGCCCGAAGTTTACATGCATCTTTGATGGACATCCATCACAACACATCTATTAGGTTTATTTTGGAGGATGATTCCATTTCCTCAACATCCAAAACATGCATTCGCTTTGGTTCGGGCAAGGGGGCAGGGCTATGGTTGATTGCTAGGCCATCTATTTATTTGTTTTGCATTGCATTCTACTTTCACTTTAGTATTGCATTTTTGTTTCAATTTGATTTAACGTTCAACATCTAATTTTTTCACGTGTGAATGTGGACATGGGTTAGATGCATCTAACACACATTTAACATGTTGTCTGTTTGTAGGTTAGTAGATAATCGCACATGATGCCATTAGAGACGTCATGTATGCCCTCGTTTGAAAGAGTGGGCATGATGTATGGAGAGAGCGGTGGTATGCCTTTACGTTAGAAGTTTCATTATAAACTGATTTTTACACGATTCATGAAAACTAAATCTTTGTTGTTGATGTGGTGGTTATTGACTTGACGTGGGAGATGGTGACTACAATTGTTATTAGTTGACCAGCTAGTGTAGTTACGAAACTTAACACCATTGTTAAGATCCATAAGTATAAAGAGTTTCATGAGGGATGCCATTTTATTTCAATGGCCATGGAGGTGCACGACAAACCTAGGTGTGATATGGATTGTTTCATCAAGGAGTATGCTTGTCTTTTCCATGATAGATGATTAGGAGATCATTTATCCTTGTCTTTTTGCATTTAATTTTTCAGGCAATGTGTTAGTATTACTCTTCATCGTGCTTTAACTTCTGTTATATAAAAGAAGATTGTGTTGATACGTGATGCTTGTTCCAAACCTCCTATTATTATTAGATTTCACAATTTGCATGCAAATGACATTAGAGGGGCTATAGGTGAGATAACTTCCTACCATGTAAGGATCTAGCTCTCTCCCTTCTTTTGTTCCTTCGGGCTTCATCTCTTTTTTACCTTTCTTTGGCCTTTCCTTTTGTTGTCTTTGTGATGGTTTTGGCCATTGGGTTTTTTCATTGGATCTTTTGTTCCCCAAGCATTTCAATAAGAGGAAGTGAGGCCCACCAAGGCTCGCCCTTATGAACGAAGAACTTTTATTTCCACTTCTACATTTTGCTACAATTATTTCTTTTCATTTCATTTTGAAAAGGTTCTATAAATTTTACAATTTGAAATCAAGAACTGCAATCTAATGCTATTGCAAACAATAAAAAAAGGAGAAACAATATGCCACAATCCTTCTTTGATCTTCAAATGAACATGATGATGAAGTAGTCTTATTTATTTAGTGCATGCCGTAATGTGCAACCGTTAATTAGTCAATAATGTTTGCACTAGAGGCCAAAGTAACCATAAGTTGTAACCCGACATAATTTAAAATTAAAAAAAAAAATTAAAAGAAAGAAAAAAAAAACACCCCAAGTCTCTATAAGGAAGTGCCACTTAAATCTTGCATGTTCATTGAATTGGTGAGCTAGTGTTCAAAAATTGACATTTATTGATTAGGCTACGTACACTGGGCGGCGGGGGGGGGGGGTGGGTGTATATTTTGTGACGTAGTCAAACTGGAGATCCCCCACAATAAGATTTAGTCAAATTTGGCTATAGGCCAAATATTAAAGTAATTAAAAAAAGAATCCTTGTGTATTTTGGCTACCTGCTGGAACCTATTGTAGAAATCTGGTGATTTCAAAAAGAAACATTTAAAAATCGAAATCTGGCGAATCAGGGGCCATTCTTTTGGCGAAAATCACATGAATGTGCCAAAATCATATTTTTCAGGTTGAAAAATGCAAGAAATCACCCCCCTTTAAAAAAACACTAATCCAATGTGAATGAGGAAAAAAAACTACAAAGAAAATGGAAAACAGAACAAAAAGATGAATAATTTTTAAAAACTTGTGACATAATAGCCTTTATCATTATTTATATTATTTTCATGTTTTGGCGATATTTTGTTTTCAGAAAAATGGCGCTCGTGACTGGTCACAAGTCCTACTATAATTTGGCGAATGTTTTGAGGCTATTCTCTAAATATGGCGAGTTTATATTTTTTCCCTCAAATTACTCAGGCCCATTTTTTCAAAAAAAAAAGTTGGATTCACAGCCCACCTACCTCACAAATTTGAAAAAAAAAAACACAAAACACACACACTCACACTCTCTGGAGGCCCCACATGTTTTTTTTAAAGAGTGTTTGACTGAATTGCGTTTATGAAGTCAGAGTTTTTTTAAGAAAAAATTATTTGGTTTGGGTGCGGGGGGGGGGTTTGTGGGGGAGGCGCACTGGGGGTTGCGGAATTCGCTGTCGCAGGAATTGCGGTGGAAAAGGGTCCGCGAAACAAGGGACGAAGAAGGGGAAGAAAACGACGACGAGGAGGAAGCAGCTTGGGCGGCAGAAGAGAGAGAGAGAAAGAGAGAGAGAGAGAGTAAAGGGAGACCGAAGCTGCCGGCGCAATCGCAAGTAGCGGCGACCTGTTTGATTCTTAACTCGGTTGATGCATGCGTGCGGTGGCAGATGCAGATGTTGTCAGACTTTTCCGCTTGCAAAACGGTGCTCAGACGCGCCAGTTGCGGTCCATGAAGCTGTAAGTTGAAGGATTGTGTGTTCGTGAGGAGTTTGTTCTTTTCCATCATTGCGTTCTCTCTCTCTCTCTCTCTCTCTCTCTCTCGCACTCTCTATGTCTCTGTGTTTGTTTTCTTTGCACAGGCTTATAGTTCTGGTCGGTGACTTTTGCGAGAATTGAACAGAAAAGGGAGGGGGAAGTCCGTTTTGATAAAAGAAGAAGAAGAAGAAGAAGGAGACGGAACGATTCCTGATATTAGTGTGTCAGTAAATTTGAAGAGGCTACCTTTTTGCAGTGTTTGGAGTTCTGCGTCTGGTTTTGTTAGAGATCGGTCGGTGGAGGGATTTGCTGTCGTCGTTGTTCTGCGCTTTTTAGAAAAAGGTTTGAAGCATCTTGATAATATGGATCTAGAACGAGCGAAGCAGGAGACAGGCTCTAGTCAGACTCCCGAGGGACCAGTGATGTGCAAGAACATCTGCGGTTTCTACGGAAGTGCAACAACCATGGGCTTGTGCTCCAAGTGCTACACCGAATTTGTTCTCCAACAAGCGAGCAGTTCGCGTAATTCTTCGACCAGGGAGGAGGAGATGAAGGAAGAACAAGGAGATGTATCACCACAGAAGGCGCCAGAAAACATGCTGCTTGCGGAGCAGCCGATGGACTGTTCTTCAGTCGGACAGAGTGAGCTTTTGTTGCCTGTGCCGAAAGCCGCTGCCGTGGTTTCGAGACCCATCCAATCATCCCGGCCGCCACCTCCGAATCGTTGCGGCTCTTGCAGGAAGCGTGTGGGATTGACCGGCTTCAAGTGCCGTTGCGGCAACACGTATTGTGCTCTGCATCGATACTCAGACAAGCATAACTGTTCTTACGACTATAAGGCAGCCGGCCAAGAAGCCATAGCCAAGGCCAATCCGCTAGTTATTGCTGACAAGGTTGTCAAGATCTGAAGCAAGAAAAATTGGTATCTATGCAGCTGCTTGAATATCCAAGCTTTTCAAGGTTTGAGCACAATTTGGTGTTTTACTTGAAGATCTGAACTATTTATATTCATAGCATGGTTTGCTTTTACTGCAATTCTCTGCAGTAGGAGATGATTCTCTGCAATTCTCTGCAATAGCTGGAGATAGGTTTAGAAAGGAAATACCTACACAGATAGATGCCCATTCTCAGGACATGGTTATTGATAGAAAACCATATGATAAGATATCTCTCCTCTGAATTTCTTTCTTCATGTGGGTAGTCTTTTTTACATTAGAAAGTAGAACCAACAGTTGGGTAGTCTTACATTAGAAAGTAGAACAAATAGTTGGGTAGTCTTACATTAGAAGGTAGAATGAACAGTTAGAATTTAGATGCAGCATGCATGACATATGAGTGGGTTTTTTTCATTTCCAAATCAATTCATGTTCTGCTTATATTAGGTAGGAGGATTGTGTCCTTGAGGCTCTAAGTAACTCAGTTGATTGATGTCATGTTCACATTCTGTGGAGGTGAATTTCACCTGGTGCACAGTTTCTCTCCTTTGTCCTTCCTTCACGAGGCTCCTTGCCATATATTTTTGTGCACAGATTCTGTTGGTGGTTCATTCTCAGTGTGCAGTGTTTTCTCCAAGTATCTACATGTCTTCAAACTCTACCCATGTGCTCAAAGCCTTGTTTCTATGTACTTCAAAGTTTGTTTTGTGTAGTTCAGTGATTGTTTATTTCAGGTGTTTGAGAAGGTTAAGTTCCTCTCTTGGAGAGTAATTTCAAGGTACAGCAGCAGCTTGCCATGATGATAAGATGGGATGCTCTAAGAAAAGATCAAAGATAGGGAATATGGTGATTGAGTACTGCTGTGATGAGTTATTAGCATTTGTAACAGGAAGGAAGGGATCCTGATACTAATTTAGCTGCTATTCTACTCAGATTTGCTGTGGGAAAGGTTGACATAAAGTTGGGGAAAAATACTGAATGGCTACCTGAGTTTTGCAGGGTCATCAGGAGAGGCAAGAGACAGGATATGACAGACCTCTGTTTATGGATGCTTCAGGTACTCAAATGACATGGAAAATTGTGTAGGCATATTGAATGGGTTAGTTCTGAGAGCTGAGATATTGGGTCTAGAAGTTGCGTAGTACGGAGGGAACTGTGAATGTGCAGGAAGAGACAAGGAAGATAAATAATATTATGTCCACCAAGAGAAAGCGTGTTTCCAAGACGCACAGTTTCTTACTGTCATGATCTGCAGGGTACAACAGGACGCAGCAATGTGTGGGATGCCCAAATCTTACTCCAAGGATTATGAAGCTATGCTACTTGGATGAGAAGCGACAATAGAGTCTAGACCCACCCTCCCCAACCTCTGTAGTTACTGTCTCCATTTAAACTTCAACAATCCCAGGTATGAATTATCCTACCTCCATCCAACTGTCACCAATGTTCCACCCATTTTCTCCACAATTTCATTGATCATTGTAACTGCTTGGCTGGATCTTGTATTAAAACTAAAAGTTCTGATTAGGCAAGTTTTTTCTCAATTATTCTTCTTCTCAGACAATGCTGCAATTGTAATGTGCATGATATATAAACAAAAGTTGGGCATTTTACACTGAACCACATTTTGATCAAGGTTGCTTTGTAACACTAATGCATTCCATGATATTTTTGCTTTAATTCTTCTCACCAGCCTCATCGGCAAAGAGAAAGTTTGGACTTGATTCTCATGGTGAGAGAAACTTTTTGATCAAATACCATATCTTCTCTACTACCTACATGAAATAATTCAGAGTCTTTTTTGCAAAATTTTCAAATTTATTCTTTTCAACCATACCTCCCCTGGCTTCATACTTTTGGACAAGAATTCCTCTAGGAATTATCTTTTTGTTTGGACTGCGGTCTTTTCCGCCACAGTCAGAAAAATGACTTGAGCTTTTTCAATCATTAACTAAGGTGCAAGGACCTTTCTCCCCCCACCTCTTTCAGTGGTAATGAACAAATACAGGAAGAGGATCAGAGCAAATCATGGATGAAAACCTCCAGTTCCTGGGAGCCAACGCTTCAGGACATTATCTGACGCTGTTAGTTTTCCAAGACTTAAAAGATTGTCAGATGTAATACAGTCTGCTTTTGGTTATAGCACCACAAACAGGACATTTTCACCAATGAAAGCAAAGAGTGGCCAAATGATACTACTATTTGTGCCCAAATAACAATTTTGCCCAACTTCAACTGTTTATATAGTAAGTATTTTATTGGGCCTCTCCTAGTTTTGGGCAAGGTGAAGAAGTTTTATTTGCTAAGTATTTTTCCCTAATATGTAGGGGGTGATGGCATCTTCAAATCTACCAGAAAGGAACTGCATCTGGAGCATTAGAAAACTGATACTTTCTAATTTAATATTACAAATTTCACTTTTCTATTATATGTGGCACTGGTGGTCTAGTGGTAGAATAGTACCCTGCCACGGTACAGACCCGGGTTCGATTCCCGGCCAGTGCACGTCTTTTCATTTTTCTTCACAAACCAAATATCCAATGTAGTTAGTCTTTGTCACTTTTTGACCTTGTATTTATTACATGCTAAAAACAGCAATCTCTCCACTGAAATAGAACTTATCCCCCTCAGATCTCTGGTCCTCTGGTTCACATTAAATTTTTTAACCAAACCTCCTATACCCCAACTTGCAGTGTACAAATATGTGACGAGGATCAGATGTACTGGCTACTGGCAAATCAGCTTATATGAAGACGACACTGATGTGATGAAACATTCCTAAATTCTACTTCCTTATTTATGCAAATTTAGCAAGGCCCATTTTAATTTCAGGCTCAGTTAAAAAAAACACTGCTGAGAAGTTCTCTAGATCTAGTAAGAAGTTTTTAATTTGAAGTCATTACAGGATGGGCTGCTTGTTTGCTCTGCCAGTACAGGGGAGATTCCGTGTAGTTTTCATTTGGTCTCATGTTTTGAGGAATGTTCTTGCCAGGTGCGAATAAGGTTATAACTGCACTCATTGTCATGTTTATCTTCAAATTTTGCTGGAGATTTCTCTGCAATTTCATCAGCATGAAGTGGAGATCTCTCTGCAACATGTTTTCTGCTCCACCATATCAGCACTTGTGTGAAGTATTCATCATAGTGACTTGAGGAAAGGTCTTTTTGTGTTTATTCACACCCTGCTTCAGCATATTGAAGGATGTCCCCTTGATGCTGGAATCACTGCCTGCCAGCAGTTATCAGTGTTAATTCCTTGGTGCAACCCATAGGTCCACAATTGCTTTGTCATTATCACCCACCTTCTTTGGCGATGGGTTGCTTGTGGAGAGTGCTGAATCTGGCAAATCAGCTCATTGGGGGAAAAAACAAATGCAACAAAAGATAGGGCAAAATGAATTTTCATACATGGACTCTATGTTGCAGTTACACTCAATTGCAAGGTACTTAAAGGGTGATGATTTCTTGATTGTTGATTCATTGAGCACCTAGTGTTCTTGCAGAGATGATTGCAACCTCAAGCTTGGGAGCCAAAGAGGAGGCATGAGTGACTAGTCTTGTTGCAGATAACTGCAACCTTGAGCTTAGGAGCCAGTCAACCTCGTTAGAAATATTTTGAGTGTCTGCTATGTCAACTAATAATGGTTTGTGTTGGAAGTTCTTCAAATGTCTTTAGCTCTGTGCCTTATGGCAACTTCAAACCAGCAATGGTTAAAATAGGAAATGTTCTGTGAAGTTCTCAAAAAGTGAACTCATGGTTGGAGGCAGACATCCTCAACAGTGTTCAGTTCTATATGCCCATTTGTCATGGTGTTTCATGTTAATGTATAACGAGATTAACTAGTGGGTACCCGCGACCTTTGGTCACTGTGAGGCTCCCCTGCATTGCTTTACAAAATTCACCATATTTTTTATTTTTTAAAATGCTATAGCCTGAGTAGGATCGTCATCATTTAATGCTAATTAATGCTCGAGATCCTCTCCAATGGACCTACTTGAGAAATTTGCCCCACAAAAAAAAAAAAAAAAAAACCCTGGTATTAACCAATGTGGGGAAAAGGGTGGTGGGGGTGTATTACATACCCATCGGTTCTGTGTATTTGAAAAATTCAGAACCATCAGTTCTGGATATATTTAGGTTTCAGGACCTCGACTTTCAGGACCTGGACAGACGGAAGGAAAAAAAAAAAAAAAAAAAAAACCCTGGTATTAACCCTGGGCAGCCCGCCGGAAAAGGGCGAGAAAAAAAAAAAAAAAACCCTGGTCCCGATCTGGGTTTCAAGACCTCGACTTTCAAGACCTGAAACCCAGAATCGGGACCTCGACTGAGGCACAGACAACGCAATTAATATAATATATTTAAAAAGACTGTTACACTTGGATGATGTTGAAAAATAGTCACAAACCTTATGGAAGAGGTTCCCTGAACTCTGACAACCATGATGATACAACCACAAATGAAACTATATCTGAAATAATCAATAAACAAGGCTCCTGCCCTTGTGCTCCGCCAATAATAGAACACTTTAAAATGGACCGGCCTACAACGGTTTTCATAGATCAAAGTTCATTGGAAAGCACAATGGCTCCCAAGTATGCCATTTCTCCTTTATTCAGCTCCTGACAAGAGTGAGTGAACACCAAAGATGAGGAACAAAATTCCTCCACAAAATGCAACCTGTCCATTCCCCACCAGAAACCAAACATTCAGGACAAGTCTGAAGTGCATTGGACAAGAGAACTCCCTTGCCCTGACTTCACACAAAAGTGTAAAATATGGGGCAAGAAAAAAGGTGCTATGCCAAATGTGCAGTAGCACTCTTGCAGGCCCAGCAAAAAGGAACAGTTGAAAAGTGGCAAAAATGCAGGGGCAACAGTTGGAGGAGACCATACTGTTCTTTCAGATATCCGAGAAGCCAAGTGCTTGCCTCCCACAACAGCAGCACCTGTGCATAGTGTATGACCCCTGTATTTTACATACCAGGTTTTTCATGTTAGGCAGGGTTTGCTGACAACTTTCCAAAATTCTGAGGACAAATGCTACTTTTTCAGCATTCTCATTCCAGACAAAAATGCAGAGGACACATAAAGAGAAGGAAAAACTGTGATGACCAAAGTGGCTACTAGAAATTGCATTCCCCAGCAGCTCAAGTTTATCTGCTTCAAGTACCAGAACAATTCCAGCAGCTCAGGAATTGGGTGTTTGGATTGAACAGATAGACAGCCTGGTCTGTGATACCTCAGGCACTGTTGACATCATATAGCCTTTCATGAAGGTGGAACAAGACACATGGAACAAAAAGATTGAGGTGGTAAAGAAAATAGAAACAAAGAAGCTTACAAGATGCCACCCAAAGTCACCCCTGTCACATTCTCTTGGGCTGCTAGTCCTATTGTTGCAATCTGTGAAACCAATAAGATCCATCAAGAACTTCTCTTTCATCACAAATGGACTTCCAAAGACCTTGTTGTCTCAAATGATCAGGCAAATCAAGACATCTCAAAACCCCAGGAAAAATTGGGGAGCACATCTGGAAACTTGCTGAACTCCACTAACAACTCTTAGATGGAGGTCATTCCAGTCAGCACAAACTAGGTTACAAAGAGAATGTGCTACCTGACTGCGATCACCCCATTCGCCCAAGAATGTGAGAGTGAAAGCCTGCAAAAGACCATTCAAGTTTAGATTATGGAAGAGGCTGGTGTCTAAACAACAACAATTTCATGGGTGCAGTGTACAGATAAGGTTCTTTGGGTCATAAAATCCTGTTTTCTGGGATCCATACCTCCAGAAAAACAGGAGACAGAACTTTGCTCAGGAAACTTTGTTGCTGTTTCCCTCCCCGCTTCTGCAGCTACCAAAAAGTGTGTAACAATCAATGCATGCTGTTCTCAGAACAAGACCTTCAAGCAAAAGGCCAGTTTTGTGATGAGAAGTAAATAACAAAGTGAGAAAAACTCCACATGAACAGGTAGAGGAACTCCATGGCACCCGATCTCCAAACACCCCAAACATGTCAGGACTTCACAAACTGCAAGCAACAAAGACTATAATCCTACAGGCATAGATTTAGTCCAGTAGCTGTCACATGTGAAAGCAGAGATTCTTCGAATGGTGAAATTCTGTACCTGACTCTTTTGTGATCTTGATGTAGCATCATCATCACGTTTACCCTCCGCTTTCTGCAATGAGTCCCACCCACAAATTATGTCATAACAGACAAAATGATGCAAATAGGGTAGCACAACACAGGCAATTCCCATCTGTGCCATATTCATAATTAAAATTCCAGAGTCACATCATACATATCTAGATGATCTCCACTATCAAAGGATCAGTTTTCTGTAGTTACAAAAGCCTCCACTGGCTGGATAAGAAAGACTTTCATGTAAAGAAGTAATTCACTTCAGTCAACACTAACCAGTTGCGCTTCAACTTCTGCCAGCTCTGCTGACTCCCTGCACCACCACATCACTAAGATGAGTCACAACTGACCAATCATCCAGACTGCAGTAAAACCTGTAGGGGAACTCTCAAGAATTGCATGACAACTCAATTCTCTGATTTAACTGATACTAGAGAGTTCTTAAAAATGATGAAGCATTCTGAGACTTTGCATAGCCACTCCCCAAATTTGAAATACAGAATGTGAAAGCTTGTCTTTGAACATGAAGATGGGAATCTGTGAGAAACATGAGCCTTGGGGCAGAACTATATTTGGTTCAATCCACCAATTTCAGTGAAACAGTAACCCAGGTAGATTGGATACACAGCTTACCCGCCCTCGTGGGTAATTCCATCCCACAAAGATTTCAAGCCAAATAAGAAGAACAAGACTGTTGCCCCATTATGTGTCCAGGTCCTAGATATCTGGGCACATCCAAATAGAAAAGAGTACATGCTCATTACAAGTTCAAACAACAGAGAAACACATCTGACACCTCTCACAAGTAGGTAAACCAAGAGGTACAGTGAAGACTCAGAACATTGGGCTGAGATCATCACTAGGGAGAATAAAGTTGCCCAATGCAGGGCCTGGGAAGTCCTCATAATTGCACTGCAAATTTGAGATTTTGCTAAAACAACTGAAGCACGAATACATACCAAATTAGGAGCCGCCCAGCCAAAAAAAGCAGAGAAGACTGTCATTACCTGCAGCAACCAAATGTTACCTCAGGCACCGGACCACAACGCAAACACAAAACTTTCTATTCCTCCTGGTTTTCCTGGTCTCATCAGCAATAATTTCTGTTTAGCACCTACTGTGAAATACCAACCCTGATGCACACTGAACTTGAAGTTGCAGTATTGCTCCACAACCCAAATCTAAACAACTAAATGTGACCAAATTAGCAACCACAGAAAACAGGTGTAAGTGGAGAGAGAGAAAAAAAGTATGGTAAGTCACCCACCGCCAGGGCACCAAGAGCTCCAGAGAAGACTGTTACTCGAGAATGCCGCATAGCCAAGAGCTGCCAACACTAAATTTTCTCAGAAATACATCGCACAGAGTTTTATGTCGAAATATCTACTGCAATGAAGGTCAATTGTATAGCACACCAATGTAAGATTCAAACAGCATGACATGGTGAGGGAATCTGAACTGTTAACAGCATTTGCTTCAATGTGGTTGCACAGCCTCCATACTTGGAGAACAGACCTATAGCTATATAAAACATGAGCTCCAACTGTTTTAATTATTGCCTTCCATGCTGGGCAACTTAGAATCCTGTTCTATTGAGCACACTTTCAGCAACCACTTCTCCTTTCAAAAGAAGTGACTAGTACAGTACCAGAAATGGTTGTCTGAAATTGTCAGCAACACAACATGTGACATCAAGAAAAAAATTGGTAAAGATTGTACACATACTGCAGCAACAAAGAATGTCTTATCACCAATCTCTGAAACCACAATCATCGCTATGGACTTGAAAAAGCCCTGCACCCCAAACAAATAGTATAACAATTTGCATCAAACCTAGAAGAAGTTAACATGATCCTCTCAAGAACTTCAACAGACCAAATCTTTAAAACACACCAATCAACAATCAGTTCACAAGTTTTGGCTCCAGTAAAGAATCATGTTATCTACTTGAGGGAGTCCACCAATTGCCTTTCATTCCAATATCCAAAACAGGGATTTCATGTCAGCTGTAACAGATTATTTGCTTATACATGTCATGGGAGCCTGAGTCCCCCCAGAAGTTCACCAAGTCCAGCTTAATGTGAAGTTTACAAAATCCTATTCCAAACTCTCAATCCAATCTGTGTGATGCTTTTTGGCAAAATAGGTGAACTCCTGTCAATTGCATATCATCCACTTAAGAGAGCAAGCCATTAGGTTTTCCAAAAGTTTATGGTTGCAAGCATATAGGATACTTGTGCTCATTCATGTTAATTGCCCGATTCATGCCACCTTCATCATTCGTTCTGCAACCCTAATTCTCATGGCAGAGTCCTTAACTTCAAAGTACCCAAAGCCAAGTTGTCACAAGTTGTCACTTCCTCAGATATTGCTCATCAGGTTTTGAGTTTGCGAGAGACATGCAACAATCATATGTACTGGCTAGCTAGAGGAGGATATATAATGACAGTTTTCCAAAAAGAAAACTGAGCTCTCTCTCCATCACCACTTCGCATGGTAAGCAAGCTAAATTTCACCCCAGAATTTTTTTGTCACCGAAATGTTGGCACTGTTTGTTCGATTTCCACACCAAAACAATAAAAAGAAAACCGCTTGCAAAGAAGCACAGAGCCCAAGAGAAACAAAGTCAGGAAGAAAAACACAGACCTCAATCAAAGAAAAGCCCATTGCTCCCTCCTCCTCACCTCACTGCCACCTCTCCTCCTGCTGCCTCACACTCTCTTCTTCCTTTCCTGAGCAAACGGAAAACAGCCACTTCAAATATTCTCACCACAACGAGACAAGGAGAGAGCTTGTTCAAGCTGGAGAAACATAACCCATGACCACAAAACCCTAGAATTCAAGAATGCACAACAAGGAGCACCTACTACAATTCACATGCTATGAAAACCAGGCCAAGAAACATTACTGTACAAAAAAACCGAAAAAAAAGAGAGCAATACATCCAGGATTATCAACAAAACAACTGCGGAAGGATCCAACCTACAAACAATTTGACACATACGAATTGAGGCAAAAGTGCAAAACTATGCCCAAAAAGAAGTCCTTCCAAAGCAAACTGAAGCTACTAGTTCACCTGCGTGTCTACTAGATAGCAAATCCTTTCTGAACTAACAAGAGAAGCAACTTCACAAAAGCCACAATAACAACAAAACCCTTCATCATCACAACCAAACCAACAAGCCAGAAAATACACAAAAAAAAAAAAACAAACAAACAAACAAATAAACAAACCTTCCTCCGGTGGTCAGTTAACAACGGAGACTTGTTTCAAAGAGAAAACCCAAATCTTTTTTGACAAAGCTTCATCAACAAAACTTCTTCTTGTTCGATTCATTGAAAGGAGAAACCCAGCCTTTCAACTTCTCCACTTCCTTCTTCAAGTCTCAAAAGCTGACACACAACGTCGTCGTCGTCGTCGTCGTCGTAGTCTTCTTCTTTTTCTTGTGTTTTCCGTGCAACGACAAAACCAACCCACAACCAGTGGTTTTTTTTTTCCTTTTTTTTTTCCGAATTTTGTGATGTAGCCAAAAGTGGCACCATCAAGAAAACAAAAGGAAAAATAATGTCAAATTTGGCAATACCATAATACAAGGTAGAGGTTTTTCTTTTTTTGGGTGGGTGGTGAATCTTCGTACTATGGCAAAATAATAATAATAAATTGTAGATGCCTGGTTTCTTCTGGAAAAAAAAATCAAAACACTAGAGAAATTTTGGTTTTTTGAAGATATGTTGCTAATTTGTTGTTGTTTCAAAAATAAATTTTTAATTATTTAAAAAAAATTCACCCATAAAGTGCTAACTCTACCTTTAGATGCTTCTGCCACCAATTTATTACTTCAGAAATTTGGAAATGTTTTTTGCCACAACAACAACCAACGTTTGTTCTTCTCAATTTTGTGATGTTAGCCAAAGTAGAATCATCCAAAAAACAAAAGAAAAAAAATTCTAATTTTGGCTATACTATAATGGAGGGCCAAATAGTTTTTTTTTTTTGGTGATGAATTTTTGCACTGCTATCTTCACCCAAGAAGAAGTAAATATTTTATCTCAAATGCATGGATTTTATTACTAAAGAGTTGTCCAAAAAAATTGAAGGGAATTTTGGTTTTGGAAGAAGAAATGTTGTCTCTTTTTTGGCTACCTTCTTAGTTTGTGGGTGCAATTTGTTAGCACTTTGTTAACTATTTAAAGAAAAATTTGGATTAGCTTTCTAAATATTGTTCCCAATAATGCTACCTAAATCTACCTTGAAATTCTTATTCCTTCTTCAAAAAAAATATTGGGAAAAAATAAAATTAATATAGAGACAACTTCAACACATGTAAGGATGATTAATTAATTAATTTTATAAGAGGATTTTTTCATGAAGTCAAGGGACACAAAGAGTAGAATCATTCATTTATACTACTAATATGGCAAAACCCAAAGGACCAACTTGATGTGGATGAAAATAGGTGGTAGGTACTCACAAAGGGTATTAAACCATGCCAAAAAAATGATAATGAACAATTTTAGGAATAAAAGTTCCATGCAACAACCAATGAGACACCTAGGAGGAGCAAGGCTTATTATGTTTTCACCTATCAAAAACAATTTGAAAGGCCCAAAAGAAAAAGCTAAAAACATTTTTGCTTGTCCCAAAATAAAAAATAAAAAAATGCAATGGGAAAAAAATAAATATTAGTCACATGAAATAAAAAAGCAAAGAAAAAAGTAGCCTATCAAAAAATGTAATTAAAAAAAAAAATACCCATGTTACTAAACAAAGGGGCTTTGTTGTTCCCACCATGTTCCAATTGGTTTCAATGATGCTTTCAATTTGTTCCCCAATTTGTTCCCAAATCCTCCAATGTTCCCCAATTTGTTCCCCATTAGTACATGGTTTGATGTGCTTATGCTTCGACGGTAACCGCCGGGTATCTTATTCTGCTTCTGATGGCCGCCTGTGATGGATGCTTAAAGCCTAATAATGTGCGAGCCTAAGGTTGTGGTGAAGACGAACAGACAAACCCTAAAACAGAGAGAATCCCTAAAAACAAGTCCACCAAACCCTAAAATAGAGAAACAAATCCGGGCCAAACCTTAAAACAAAGTCCACTAAATCCTAAAACAGAGCGAATTACTAAAACATGTCCACTAAACCCTAAAGCTGTGAGATTTACTAAAACCGGTCCACCAAACCCTAAAGCTGTGAGAATTGCTGAAACAAGTCCACCAAATCCTAAAACAAACAAGTACTCCACCAAACCCTGAAAGTTCAGGTCTGCTGAGGAAACTTCGTTGTTGAGAAATCAGAGCGCGGATTTGGAGATGCGGGTGCGGTGGGGGGGAACGATGAAGAAGAAGAGCAGTCGGGGAGAATTTCATGGTGAGAAGTGAAAGAAGATTGTTGAATTTCTGTTTGTCGCAGCAGTAGCTGAATGGTTTTAGTAGTACTTGTTGAGTACTTGTTGATGGCAGCATTAGGGGAAGAGGAACAAGAAGAAGAAGGAAATGGAGACCAAGAACGTAGGAGGAGGAGGAGGAGAAGGCGTGGTCGGCGCCTGCGACATTCCAGTTGAGTATGTGGATGATGAGGAGATGGCAGCAATCGAGGCAGCTTATTTGCAAATCCCCTTGTCTGTCGCTGCTGGATATTCTTTCGAATTACAGACCAAGAAACGTGGTGGTGGTAGAGAATCGTGTGATTCTAGACTGTTGCAGTGCTCCTCCAAAAGACAGCTAGTTAGCGATGATGGACTAGATGATGATGATCATCATCGGAAGAGTGCTTCCGTATGGATCCGCGACACAACAGAAGAAGAAGAAGAAAAATCAAGCTTGTTGTGCATTGAGAAGCGCTCTTTGTCTACAGCTAAAGAATGTATTATACCTTGTCCAGTTGAGGCAAACAATAGTTCTCCTGCTGATGGACAAGACCAAGAACAAGTCGGCGGTAGTTTGGATGGCAATTCACGTAACGTAGAAGAAGGAGCTCATCACGCAAGTTCAGAAGCAATAACTTCTTCTTCGCCAACTGCTGGATCAGAGGTCTGTTCACAGGAGCCGTCTCAAAGCTCTAGAGGAGTGACCATAGGTGATATAGAAGATGTTGCTGTTAGTAGACAAGCCAACGGAGATGGAGAAGCAAAACCACATCGGCCCCACCACCGGAGTCTTTGTGTCACTGATCTTACAGCTTTGGTACATCTCTTGGCCCCAAAGATAAGAGAGGATTGCATCTGAGCCCGTGTTTCCTGACATAGATTTTTAGAGCTTTGCAGTCCATTGTGGAGGAAATGCTAGAGAGGGACAAAGATGAAGCAGAGAGTGAACTTCTTTTCTTTCTATGACAGATTCCAGAGAGATTGCAGTGGTACAACTTTGCTCATCATACCCCGTTGTTGCCACCAGCTCATGTTCTAAACCCTACTCCCCATGCCCTCATTTGTCAGAGTGAAGATTGGGATTGCTGAAAGTGATGATGATACTGAATGTGAAGATGTGTGCAGGAATGGTGTGAGAAGCAAGTTGAGTTTTCAATAACACGGGGGAAACCTCAGAAGACTGAGGCAATGAAGGCTGGCAGTGCACGTCATGTTGAGCTTGAAATTGAGGTGAGAAATTTTGATTTTTTCCAATTTGTAAAATAGTGTACATTTTCTTTTATGGGCAGTGGTTATAGAATCTACTCTATACATAAAAGATTTCTTTGTGTAGGTGGTAACCAGAGTGGAGGTGCAAATACTATCTAAAGAAGACTCGTGGGCAATCCGGCTGCTCAATTTCATCACAGGGGCAAGGCAATTGCAAAGTGAAGGGCTTACTCGTGAACTGCCTGTGTAAGTCACTAAACATTACATCAAACTTGTCTTCATGGATAGGGTTCTTGGTCTTTGTGCTATACAGGCCTTGATGATTAGTTCATAATCTCATGGGTTAATTTGGTCTGCCATGTTGAATCTCATAACTGACTTCTTGAATGATGGTGATGTTTTTAGTCTTTACTACTGTAGCATCTCAGAGCTGCTTCTAAGATTCTTGTACTTCTGAATAATGCTCATGAATTTGTATTCCCCCTTTCAAACATATACAAGTATCTCCATAACTATATTCATAAGGTTATGCTGTGTCATTAGCTGTTTGACAGGATTGTGCTTCCAAACAAGGGGGCTTACTGTTGGTGATTTGTGTGTATCTGTAGGTTAGGTGTGGTTCAGGGCTGTTGGGTAGTTGGCATTATTGATGAACTGCAGTTATGTGGTCGTGATGGAGTAGAGCGACCTCTCCTCATTGACACCAAAACTCGGAATCGTCCTACACCTCCATCTGAACCTCAAAAGAGAAATGGAAGGTACATGTGTGGAAACATCTAAAGTTCTACTTGATCTGTAAATCAGGAGCATCTGATTAGCTATGCACCTTGAGTGCTATCTGATATCATGACTGAGTCTTCTTATTGCTTCTGGAAATGTGACAGAAACTTAGGGTACAAGAAAATTTTATTCATTTTTTAACAGATTATTATATACTCATCTAGAGTTATGGTTCAGAAACTGGTGGAGTCAGTGGGGATTAATGGCCACTAGTCACTACCATTTATAGTTAAGGTGAAGGATACAGATACTTTGTGAGTGATACTCACAAGTTTATGCCAGTGTTCATTCTTGTTGTATTTTTTAAAATATAGCTGGAACTTGTTCAAAGTATTTTTGTGGAGTGCTTATTGGTGTGCATAAAGGATATGTTCGAAGTGCAGGAAGCCCCAACCTCTACCCTCTATGTAGGCCTCTCTACGCCTTAGGCTTAGATGCTTGCTTGTCCAGGGACAAGCTAAAACAAAATGAAATTCACCGTCACAACTTATTTCAGCTTGAATGAGGATACAATTGAATGCTGGCAGCTGATCACTGCTAGTTATGATGAAATGATGGTCCTACACTTAGTGACACTCATAAAGCTATGACTACTCTTATTCTCATGGTATCTTCAAAGTGTTATTTTGGATTTTCCTCTGCAGTCTCACAGATATTGCTACGGTAGATCAGGAATATTGGATGATGTAGTACATTGGGCTGTTTAGATTACTGTAAGTAGCACTTTTGATAGTTGGCTCAAAATATGGAGATTAGTGGGATGCTTCTCACCAAGTGTGCATGGTGGGTGGCTGCATGTAGGATGCAGTTGATGGTCTATAAGCTTCTATGGGACAACCTGGTCACCACTGGCATCCCCTTCGATTTGTTCTTTCACCATTTCAAGTTGCACCCTCTACACAGCCTCTCTGGAGATGTTAGGGCACATGCTGGTGACCTGTATATTGGTTCTAATGTATGTTGCTCCATTTCTGTCAACTAACAAGTCTAATCTCTACAAGCAATTTGGTGCAAGAGCAAGGGAAGAATTGGCAATTTGAGTTTTTCCATGCCTCTGTCAAGTAATGGATGAATAACAATTGAGAGTGGGATCTGATGCAGGTGCAAACTTTGCAAGATATAGTACCTCTCTTCTCTCAGGAGTGCCTCCTTTTCCCTAAAGCCCATGAGTTGCTTCTTTTAAGGTACTGTGTGTCACTTACTCTTCTGAAGTTGCAATTCAACATGCTATTCTTTCTCTCTTTTCTGTTGTCATATTTTACAGCCACCAATGTCTGATTGTGGATAAAATGTATTGAAAGTGGATAAAATGGTTGGCAGATATGAATGGCAAGCAGATAGAAAACTGCTGGGGCAAGATGAATTCCCCTTTGAAGGAGATTGGTTAGAGCTGCAGTTACAGTGGCATCTTGAATACTGGCATGGCCAGAGGGAGGCAGCATATGTTCCTGAAGAGGAGCTCTGGAAATGTCGCTACTGTGCCTTTGCTAATATTTGTCCAGCGATGGAAGCTGGTACCAAATGTACCCAGTAGATGATCAAATGACTTTGGGGGACAAATGCTCTTTGTATACTGCATAGAAATGAAATGTGCCAAACTCACATCGGTTAATTTTCATATTGGTGAGGGATTCATCACCAATGGAATAATTGTCCAATTGGAACATAGGAAATGGAAGATTTATGGAAAATGCCAAGGGGGAAAATGCTTCTTGACCCCTTGATCCTTCACTGTTAGAAGCTCCATTGAGTTGTATAGTGATTATATTGGACAGAAATGAGATCTGGAAGGTCCAGTTACATGCACATTGACTGAAAATGTATTTACTTCAAAACCCTTGCAGATGCCATTTTTGCATGGAATTTAAACCCTAAACCCTTTGGTTTGAACAAAGGATTATTCACTTTGAGACTAAAAGAATTCCTTTTTCATGGGTTTTTTGATATGTTTGATCCTCATCTACAAAAGCTCCTTGATATTGGTCAATTCTTCTTGCAGAATGATTGTTTTTAGAAACAAAAACATTATGTGCCAAAAACATGAATATCAAGGTTTCCATCCTCACTGAAATTGTATTTGCCATTTTCCCACCACTGGTAAAGGCTGGTATCCTCTTCCATCTACCTAGCCCCTTTTCAATTGAACAGCATCCATACCTGCAGCTAGCTCGCTCATATTTCATTTTGTCAAAATCAGATGTACCAGGAGATGGATCGTAAAACCTGCGTGCCTGTCAGGTTGAGCATAGAATTGAAGATAGTATCAAATGCCTGCCTTGAATAGCATCCATACTTGCACTGAGCTCTCTTGTATTTATTTTTTCTTAGAATCAGACAGTCTAGGAGAAAGATTGAAAAACACAGGACAGCATAGTATTGGGGTCAGTATGAAAACAAAATGCAGTATTCTTTTTCTCCTCTGATATCCATGCATCATCATTATGTTCAGTTTAAATACTATGTGCATAGAAAATATTGAGCAAATAACTAACCTGTTGTCCCCCCATCTTCATGGATTTGCAACCTCGATCAAGGAGACCTACAGC
Source organism: Sphagnum contortum (assembly GCA_963920785.1). Lineage (NCBI taxonomy): Eukaryota > Viridiplantae > Streptophyta > Sphagnopsida > Sphagnales > Sphagnaceae > Sphagnum > Sphagnum contortum. Next base: position 9,896,562 of record OY987291.1, read on the forward strand.
CATGTTCCTCTCCTGCACTTCAGTCTTTGGAAAAAGAAACTTTTGAGAGTACAGCACTTATGTTGTCTTTGTTTCCTCAGAAACTTTTAACATTCTTGACACCATAGCCATCCTTTTCAAAATGTGAAGATTAGGGCTAGGGTCTGGTAGAGTCCACGACTAGTTGTGAAGTTCAGATTTCTTTTGCCATTCAATGCATGCTAACTTAGGGAAATGGTCATTCAGGAAGGGTGAAGCCTCATCTGTGCAAATCCCGAAAACCAACATATGCAACAACCACTAGTGGATTAGTCAGGGTGTGTTTCTTATGTCTACTTCTCACAGAGTGTTGTTGAATGTTTGGAGCCATTGCTCTAGATGAAGTCCATATCAACTCCACAGGCACTTAGGATTAAATCACTGAGAACTTAACAGAAAATCATATGTTCATCAGCAAATCTGTGTCCCCACCCCACCCCAGATTTATGTTTATACCTCTCTGTATGCAAGACTAGATTGAGATGTCTTTTGTACCAGTCCATAGAGAGGCATGAATGATCAAAAAGTGCAATGCCACTCTACTTCTCCAATTTGAGCTTTGAGGCTCAGTAAGTAGGATCTGCTGCTCCCACTCACAAAATGTAGGAATGAAGCAACAAGATGCACATGAGATGGAGTGGTCTTGCTATCAGAACGTGTGCAGCATCTTTCTTATTGAGGAAGCCAAAAAGACCATACATTCTGAACTTCTGCAAGATGCACTTCTTCTCATGAGGCACTGGAACTACATACTGACTGTCGGACAATTGCAGAATACTGAGATGTTACAACAGAAGAACCTGATCCAGGAGGGAACACCATTGAGAAGAGAAGTTGCCAATAATTCCTACAAAACAAAACACCATTTCTAAAAGTGATGGAAGCAATTGACATCCCCTTGTACTGTGGTCTGTCTCTACTTCATTACTAGCTTTACAATGAGCTTGGTGGAAGTGTAGAAAACACAACATAAACAAGAAACTTCATTCTTGATAATGCAGGATGGAGTAGCAGGAGCAGTGCTGCTAATGAGCCCAAATGCAATGGCCATTTTCTTGCTGCGGTTGATCACAAATCAAACAACTAGACCAAATTTGGTAGCTGGTGCACAGACAGACACAGACAGACAGAGACTTGATCATGTTGCATGAAATTCTCTCTTTGGTTTCTGCATGAGTTTCAATCTCAATCATCTTCTACACATGTATGCACCCTCAAGCCAGGAGCAACCTCAGCTATTTTCTTCACTTCTTTCCTTTCTCTGTCATAGAGCATTTTGCAAGATTGCACCTGCAAATACTGCCAACAAGTTCTATGTCCCATGTTCACATGGCCATATATTTTCTGCAAGCATCAAACAAATGTCCTGCAGGAGCAAACGCTTTTGAGAAGATCTTTCTGTTTCCTCGAGGTGGAAGCACGGCCAAGGTGATGAATCCATGCATTTGGCACTCTCACTTTTGGCTCACTTCTAAGACCACTCAATTTGTTGCTGCTTGTCTGTCTCCAAGTTTCATCTCTTACTGCTCCAGTCTCACATATGTCTTGGGTAAATTTGTGTAATCTTGTAGACTTACCTGCAAAAACAGATCACTGTCATTGGGTCTTAGTATGACAGCAAGGTAATTAAGCAGTGATGGTATAATCTTGAGTCAAGATCTCGTAACAGAGTTACAAACATCTGGAGCATCAGGGATAAGCCAGAAGTTTGGTAAACAAACACACTCATACTGTGCATAGAGCAATAGAAGAGAGGGGAATGCAAGAAAGCTTACAATTGCCCTGGTTCCCAACAGCCACCTTTGTTTCAGTCAGTTTCAATCTGTGGGCAGGAAGAGCAGTTGAGTCTAAACTCTGGTGGGCAAGGGGTACAGGGACTCCTGGTTACCATTCCTCACCCTGAGGAATTCTTGTGCTGTAGAGAATGAACCGTTGAGCAGTTGCACTTCCTGCACTGATCAAGGAATTCCTTTTCAATAGTGGCACTTAGAGGTGTCTCACCTCACAATTGATGGCAAAACGAGAGTTTATAAAAGCAGTACACAAATGCAAAGAAAGGACAAAAGCGAAGGAAAATTTGCATGGGAAGGACATACAGAAAGAGAAAGAGAGCTGCAAGGCAGAAATATCCAATGGATAAGACGTGGGAGTTACCAGTATTTTCTGACCACACAATGTATTCTTCCCAAATTTGGTGAGAATTGCCCCTTTTGCACGAAGGCTGCCTGTTGTGTTGATTCATTGATGATGCCTTTGCAGCACATGTTGTGCACATCACTGATGAGATTTTACTCTCCATAGGTCATGAATTTTACCATCACCAGTAGTCACCACATGAGCACACCCCATCCTTGAAGTGATGGAAGTGATTCATGTCCCTTGCTACAATTTCTCACCCAGCCATCTTTGAAATGAGCTTGGTCACAGTGTGGCAGTCATTACATACTAAAAGATTCTTGAAGATATGGAGTGGTGTCCCTGCAGCTGAACTAATAAGACCAAAAGCAATTGCCAGCTTCTTGCTATGGTGGCAGATAGCCCATTCCTTGTGCAGTTCATCCACCTCATGTAACAGACAGTGAGTGTCCAGCATGTATCCTGCCTCCTTCATCTGCAAAGTTAATCTGTCAAAGCAGCATATATCTCTGGTGTTTGTGAGTGAGTTCTGTCTTCTGCCACAAAAGTGTGTACCTTCTTTTCAACCTCAACCCAGTAACAGCCAGTCTCCTTTTTGATACCTCTCTCCTTCATTGTATTTTCCAAATGTGCTACACTATCCCACATGCCAGCTCCAGCATAGATATGTGAAAGTGTCACATACACTGCAGCATTCTCTGGGTCTAACTTCAGACAATGATTTGCAGCACATTCAGCTAACTCCACATTGCCATAAATCCTACAAGCACCCAGCAAAGTTCCCCAAATTCCAGAGGTTGCTTCAATCGGGATTTTTCTGATGAAGTCCTCTGCTTGATATAGATGCCCTCCACGGCCAAAAAGGTCCACTATGCAACCATAATGTGCATCTACTGGTGTAATACCATGGTCTTCACACATGGAATTGAAGTATTCCAGACCTTCATCCACTAAGCCTCCATGGGTGCAAGCAGAGAGAACACCAACAAAAGTGACAGCATCCGGTAGCACCCCTTCTTGCTTCATTTGTTTAAACAAGTCTAGTGCATCTTCTTGACACCCATGCTGAGCAAGTCCAACAATTGTGACAGTCCAAGAAACCAAATCTCGTTCAGGCATGGCATCAAACACCTTGCGAGCGTCTGAAAGACTCCCACACTTAGCATACATGTCAATCAGAGCATTTCCAATACAGGTATCAGCTCCCAATCCAGCTTCAACAATGCTGTGATGCAGTTGTTTGCCCTCAGCAAGGGCTGTTAGGTTGGTGCATGCCTTGAGAATGTACATGTAGGTGCTCCTGTTCAGCTGCAGACCTGCTTGTTGCATATGGTGATATAATTCAACTGCCCCCTCATTGCCACCACACTTCACATACATGCATATTAGAGCATTCCCTACACGTTCATCAGCTTCAAGACCAGAAACTTTCACATGTGCATGGATCTCCTTCCCATACACCAAACTCCTTGGGCTGACACATGTATTCAGGATGCTAACATAAGTTGAGCTCTCTGGCTGCACACCTTCTTGATGCATTTTGTGGTACAATTCAAAAGCACCATCACTCCCAGTGTACTTTGCATACATCCTGATGAGAGAATTCCAGAGACCAACATCAAGCTCACATCCTGAATCCCTAAGGTGAGCATAGACTTGCTTCCCACTCTCAAAATCTCTTGGGCTGGCACATGCATTCAAGAGATTCATGCATGTGATCCTGTTGAGCCATACACCTTCTTGTTGCATGTGATGAAACATTTCAAAAGCTTCCTGACTAGCCCCACACTTTGCATACATACTGATAAGAGCAGTCCCCACCAGCACATCAGACCTGAAAACAGATTCTTTGATTTGGGCATGGACTTGCTTCCCCCAGTCCAAAGCCATTTGGTTTGCACATGCATTCAGTATGCTTATGTAAGTCATGTTATCTGGCTTTGTGCCCATCTGTTGCATGCAGTTAAACACTTGAAAAGCCTCCTCATTACTCCCACATTTGATATACATGTCAAGAAGAGCATTTTCCAAACGAGTATCAGAGTTGAATCCAGATTTCCTAATGTGGGCATGGACCTGCCTCCCACAATCCAAGGCAGTAGGGCTCAAGTTTGAATTTGCACATGCACTGAGAATGCTCATGTAAGTGAATTTGTCTGCCTCCACACCCTTTTCTTGCATTGCATGAAACACTTCAAAAGCTTCATGGTGGCTACCACACTGAGCATACATGCTAATCAGTGCAGTCCAAACCCGAAAATTAGAGTTAAATCCTGAGCTAATGATGTGCTCATGGATCTGCTTCCCATAGTCAAGTGCATCTGGGCTTGCACATGCATTTAGCATGCTCACATAAGTGACATTGTCAGGCTCCACACCTGTTTGTTGCATGTGGTGAAATACTTCAAAAGCCTCTTGACTACTACCACATTGAGCATACATACTGATAAGTGCAGTCCCCACATGAAGGTCACTGTCAAATCCAGTTTTTTTTATGTGGGCATGAACCTCCCTTCCCCGGTTCAAAACTGCAGGGCTCATACATGCCTTGAGAATGCAGATGTAAGTGTTTATGGTCAGCCCCACACCCTCTCCTTGCATTTGGTCATACATGCCAAATGCCTCCTGAGTGCCTCCACACCGAGCATACATGCTGATAAGAGCCGTCCCCAAATCCACATCAAACTGAAGTCCAGACTTTCTGATGCAGGCATGCACTTGCTTCCCAAAGTCCAAAGCTGCAGGGCTTCCAATTGCATTCAGGATGCTCAAGTATGTAATATTATCAGGCTCCACACCTTCTTGTAGCATTTGATGATACACATTAAAAGCCTCTTCACTCGCCCCACACTTAGTGTACATGTTGATAAGAGCAGTTGCCACCCTCAAGCCATATTGCAATCCAGATTTCATGATGTGGGAATGGACCTGCTTCCCCCAATCCAATGCCACTGGCCTAGTACATGCCTTGAGAATGCAGATGTAGGTGACCATATTCAAATCCACACCTTCTTCTTGCATTCGATAATACACATCAAATGCCTCCCCATTGCCCCCACACTTTGCATACATGTTGATTAGAGCAGTCCCCACAGCCAGATCAGATTCAAACTGGGAGCTTCTGATGTGAAAATGAACCTGCTTCCCAAAATCTAAAGCTGCTGGGCTTGCACATGCATTCAGGATGCTCATATAGGTGATTTTGTCTGGCTGCACTGCCTTTTGTAGCATGTGCTGAAACACTTTCATTGCCCCCTCGTTACTCTCACATTTGAGATACATTCCAATAAGTGCATTGCACACACAAATGTCTGAATCAAATCCAGACTTCTTGATCTGAGCATCAACCTGCATTCCCCAGTCCAAAGCAGATGGACTGGAACATGCATTTAGGATGCTCATGTAGGTAATCCTGTTTGATGTCATACCTTTTTGCTGCATATTATGAAAAACCTCAAAAGCCTCCTCTTTGCTTCCACATTTGATGTACATACCTATCAGGGCATTTCCCAATCGAACATCTGTGTCAAATCCAGATCTCCTAATGCAGTCATGGATATACTGCCCCCATTTCAAATCACCTGGGTTGGCACAAGCATTCAGGATGCTTATGTAAGTGATCTCATCCAATTCCACGCCTTCATGTTGCATGTTTTCAAAAACTTCAAAGGCCTCCTTAATACATCTGCATTTCGCATACATGTTGATAAGAGCAGTCCCAACACGTAAGTCAGATTCAAATCCAGCTTCAATGATCTGGGCATGGACTTGCTTCCCCCATTCCAAGGACCTTGGATTGGCACATGCTTTGAGAATGCTCATATATGTCACTTTGTCTGGCTGCACACCTTCCTGTTGCATTTGTTGAATTGATGCAAAAGCATCTTCCACATGGCCATGCTTACCATATCCTGCAATCAAAGTGGTCCATGACACGACATCTTTTTTCAGAAGTCTGTTGAAAACTAGCTGTGCAGCTGACATACATCCCTTGTTGATATACGTCTTGAACAGACTGTTAAGATCCTTCCTGGTTGGCTGCAATCCTTGTGCTCCATGGTGGTGATGGAAGTCAGAAGAATCAGAAGCAGTTGTATCACCTTGGATCACTGCAGAAAGCTTCAACTTAACCCAGGAAGGGGTGGAGCAATCATCCACCCAAAGGCATTCATTTGTGAACTTGTGTCTGAAGTCTGGATCTTTTGGATTTCTCTGTGAACACCTCCCCCCCCCCATTGTGAAGCACAATTAAACTCAGAACCAGATTGGAAGTTGAGGCTCTCAGATATGGTAAAAGAGGGAGAATGAAATTATCTAAATTCCACATGTGGAAGTGAAGCACAACCTACGTATTGATACAGAAGCCACAAGAATCACAGTAGTGTGTGGCAGCCAAGTCAGAACCAAGTGCAACAGTGGCAGAATAAACAGGCAAAGCACAGAAGCAACCTCATCGCAAGGATCATCATCACAATGTCAGCTTCTACTAGATCAGTCAACATCATGATGCTCAGTATTGAAAATTGTGATTGTGATATCCTTGAGGAACTCTTTCCTTGTCATGAATGCAGACACCGCACCTTAAGAGACCTGCTGTCCCTCCACTGTGAAGGATCCTGGAAGAATGCCTCCCAAAGCCTTTGTGAGCTCATTGCTGGACCTGATTACAAATGCCATTCAGAAACTGCAGCTACAGACATTGGAAATAATCGAATGGATTCTCTCTCTGTGTCTGTGTCTGTGTCTCTCTTTCAGAATACCACAGGCTTTTTTGCTTCTGAAGATTTTCTCCCTCAATTGGGCGTTCTGTAGGGTTTAGAGCTCGACAGATTCCCCAGATGCATTGAAGAATTGGTGGCACTCCTAGAGGAATTGTGTGATGGATCCAGCATTATGCAATAGACAGGACCAGAACCGTACCAGAAACTGCAGGAGATAGTAGTCGAGGTAACAAGTGCCTTGCCGCCTTCCTTGGTTGGGTATGTCGTGCATGCCGGAAAGCAAAACGAGAGTAAAATCTGCTGCATATCCAACAGCAAACTGTGGAGGCTGCTGCTGGAAGACCGGAGGAGTTCCGAGCAATGATCATCGTGATGATTTAGATCCTTCACAGCTTGCATCCCTCTTCTCTCTAGCTTCTTCTCCACGATATAAGTCCCTTTACTTGAGATCGAACTACAAGAATCAAGTTTTTTTAAGCTCGATTTGCTACAAACAAACCTTCCGCACCTCTCTCTCTCTCTCTCTCTCTCTCTCTACCGCAAATCTTGAAAGAAGAAAGAAGAAGAATATTATTCTGCGGGAAAAAAAAGAAACGCCCTGATAACCCTCCGCGATTCTTCCACTACTCCGCTTTTGCTGCCGCTGCTGCATCCGAAGCTTCCGCTTGCTCCCTCGTGCAAGACGCTCCTGGACTCTCGACGTTTCCTGGCTCGCTCTCCTCCGACACGATGGAGTGTTGACGCGCGCACTTGCGGCAGCGGGAGTAGGTAAGAAGTCGCCGTAGTCCTTTCTAGGGTACGGAAAACGTTTCCATCCCTTTTTTGGAAGGATTCTTCGTCGCCGGAGGAGAAGTCTCTGTTCTCTAGAGCCGCCGGAGGAGAATGCATCGGATTGTCGATCGAAGAAGGTAACAATAAGAGCGCCAGCGAACGCAGCAGATTCGGATGCGTAACAAGTGGTGTGATGTTGCATCTCTCGCTCTCTGCACAGGAAGGAAACAAAAAGCGCAACTTGTTTGGATTTCCATTTCCGTAGGTGCGTGCAAAACCTTGAAGAAGGAGTTGTGTGAAATTTGATCCTAACGTCGACGAGCGAGCGGGGGTGCTCGGGAGGAGGAGGAAGAAGAAGGGAAAAAAGATTAGATTCGCAGAGATCTTTGCAGAGCTTTTAGGACGAAGAAGATGAAGTACATATTCGTAGAGCTCAGTTGCTGCTACTAGTACTGATGTTTGAGGAGGAGTTTCGGAGGTGCGAAGGTGGGGTGAGGTTTACTGCGGAGAAGAAGAACATCGATAGGGATGTAGCGGAGCTTGAACGATTGATGGAGATGATGGCGAGTTGCTAGCGCGCGCGAGAGACAGACACACATAAATCGAAGGGGGTTCTCGACGAGGTTGAGAAGCCAGGAATCTGTGTGGGGGACGTGAGGGAAGACGTGAATTCGGGTGTGGAATCATGAAGGGACTGTTCGAGAAGAAGAAGAAGAGCACAGGCAGTAGCACGGCGGAGCTGGTGCGTTCGACGCGCGAGCTTCTGGGGACGTCGTTGCAGGACCCGAGACGAGAGGAGAAGATGAGCGAACTGGCGCGGAACATCCGTAAGATCAAAGTGGTGTTGTATGGCAACAGCGAAGCGGAGCCGGTACCGGAGGCTTGCGCGCAGTTGACACAGGAGATGCTCGCCAGCAACACCATGCGCTTGCTCATTGAATCGCTTCCTAAGCTGGACCTAGAAGCTCGCAAGGACACAACCCAAGTGGTGGCGAACCTACAACGCCAGCAAGTGCAATCCCGACTCATCGCTTCCGACTATCTGGACAACAACAGAGACCTCTTGGACCTGCTGGTGTCAGGATACGAGACTCCAGAGATGGCACTGCATTACGGCACCATGCTGCGAGAATGTATCAGGCACCAGAGTACAGCTCGCTACATACTAGAATCGCCCAATTTGTCCAAGTTCTTCAAGTACATCGAGCTACCCAATTTCGAGGTTGCATGTGATGCTGCCGCCAACTTCCGTGAGCTTCTCACACGACACAAATCCACAGTGGCGGATTACCTGACCAAGAACTACGACTGGTTCTTCTCGGAGTTCAACGGCAAGCTCTTGTCCTCACCCAATTACATCACCAGACGGCAGATGGTGAAACTGCTGGGTGAGATCTTGCTGGACAGATCCAATGTCAATGTCATGATGCGGTATGTGGGCTCCAAAGCCAACATGTGCAACCTCATGAACCTGTTGAGAGATCCAAGCAAGAGCATCCAGATTGAAGCTTTCCATGTGTTCAAGGTGTTTGTTGCCAATGCCAACAAACCACCTGAGATCATCTCTGTTTTGGTTGCCAATCGCAGTAAGTTTCTTCGATTCTTCCATGATTTCAAGACTGAAAAAGAGGATCTGCAATTCGACCAAGATAAGGCACAAGTTGTTGAGATCATCACAAACTTGGAAGTTGAAGAATAGGAGGGAGAGAGAGAGAGAGAGGCATGAAAGAAGAAAACTACTATCCTTACATTTTGGTGACAAGAAATGCAACAAGGACTCGGCAACAAGATGCATAGCAATTGCATACACAGGAGGAACTTTGTGCGGTTGCATAACATCTTGCTTGCTGCATATTATTGGAAGCCACATTAGCAAGGTTACGCGTTTTCTGGAAGGGAAGGAGAAGAAAATCCGCAGTGGTGGTGGGAGGTGGGGGTGGCAGAAGCAGAGTTTATATCAATGTTGAACTGGTGGATTAGGAGCTTTGGTTTTGGATTATTGGTTCTAGATTAGTATCTACATCAAGAATAGAACCAAAATTAGATGTTGCTTTGAGAAAATCTGCAGCAGAGAGGAAGCAGTAGAGTTCATATCAGTGTGGAGCTGGTGGATTAGGAGCTGAGGGTTTTAGATTATCAGTTCTAGATTAGTATCTACATCAAGTCTAAAACCAAAAATTAGATCTTCTTTGAGAAAATCTGCAGTAGGGAGGCAGTCATAGACCTCAATATCCATGTGGAACTGGTGGATTATGAGCTGAGGGGTTCTAGACTATCAGTTCTGGATTAGTATTTACATCAGGATTAAGTGACCCTAGATTAGATGTTAGTTTGTAACTCGGTGCATAATTAGCTGCGGGTTCTGTATCAAGTAAAAAAATTAGTTTTTGAACAAGTGGTTCATATCAGTGTGGAACTGGTGGATTAGGAGCCAACATTTTTAAGTTATCATTTCTAGATTAGTATCTGCATCGGGAGTATGTAACCAAGCTTAGATGTTGCTTTGCCTACTAACTCCATGCTTAATTAGGTGCAGGTTCTGGTGACTTTTGCTGTTGGTGCCTAATTACTAGGATTAGCACAAATGTTAAAGCTACCAACTTGTGTGAGTCCCTCTGTTGGTGCTTAGTTACTATGATTAGGGTTGGGATTGATACCCATGACTTGGGATTGATAGCTGCCACTGTTTGTGCTTGATTACAACAATTAGCACAAATGTAAAACCTACCGATTCAGGTGAGTCTTTGTCTGTTTGGCGCTTAATTACTGTAATTAGGGTCAGCAATGTCAGTAATCAGCTGTTGGCCTGCCTGTTTTGTTGGCTCTGTCTGTAAGAGAGAATATATGGAACAATGTAGTTTTCATTTGGTCCCATAGTTTTAGGAATGTTCACCAGGTGTTGTTAGTGTGAACTGTGAGTTCATTGTTTGGGGACTTTGTGAAACAATTCCTTTTTTAACTGTTGCAAGTTTGAAGTTTGAACTTGCCATAAGGGGGCAGAACCATTCCCTTCTTGTTGTTGGTAGTAGAGCGAGTTGATACTAGTAGCATGATCAGCCACCCATGTGCAGTGGCACAGCAATGCCTTCGGTTGCTCAAGTTGGAACAACCGTGTCAAATGTTGATCTCTTGTCTTGATGAAAACTCTTATGTCAAATTTCTAAAGCTCAACTTGAAGAAACCTCAATGAATTGTCATCTCTCTTTGTAGTCAATGAAAACTCTTATGTCAAATTCGCACTAAAGTTGAAACCTCATTGGATTTTGATGTACATCAATCAATGAAAATTTATTCCCTTAAATTCCAAAACCTCAATTGAAACATTCACCATTATCAAGACAAGTTCTACAATAATTGGAAAAATTTGGTATCACAATCTTGGATTCTTGAGGTTGAAAAAATCCTTTGAATAGCAAGATGGGACTCTTTAGGTTTTAGTTTCTTACTTAGGCTTGAACTCATAACCAAGGTCGGGACAAAACAAAAGGAATCAAGTAGAGAATAAACCAAGGGAGATACCCAAACACATTCTTATTGTGGGATGGAAATGTGTGAAAGTGCAAGAGGGAGTCCTCGAGATTCCCAAGTGCATTCTCATTTTTGTGAATTTGGAATCCTATGGTGTTTCAAATTTTTGTCACACCCATTCCAAATTGGGTTGTCTTTTAAATCATTGGAGTCTTGAAAACTATATATCTTAAAGTGAGGCATTCCCTATTTGAAAATCTAAAACACAAGTTAAACTTTTGATCATTAAAACATGCAACAAAAAGGTCAAAAAGGTCACCTTTTATTGAAACATGTGATACATTGTTGGAAAGCTTTATTCAAAGGTTACAACTTTTCCCTTGAAAGACTTGAATCATAGCTAGTCTACACAAATGAGTCATAAGCCTATGATGTAATGGGCCTCAAACATTGAAATTTTTTGAGACTTTCATTTGAGAATCTAGGGAATTTATGCCACTTTGATCTAGTTTTTTTTGTTGTTATCTATAAAATGTTATAGAAAGGAGAATAGTGACCCTCCCAAAGTACGAGTCATGTGAATCATGTGAATATGTGTTTATTTGTACACCATTTTGGTTTCAATTTGCAATGACTACCTTTTTTCCTCAGTTTATGCAAATTGATTTCACCTTGAATTCAACTTTATGGGTTCATCTTAGTCCCATCTAAAAGCTCCCACTCCGTATTTTTTTGGGGGATGAAAGAATGTGCCTAGGATTTGCTCTTCATTACAAAACAAATAATTGATAATGTTTTTTACCCTTAATACCATTTGATGAACCTAGGGATGTATCATTCACAATTCTTTCACATTGTGTTTTTCCATTTCATTGCACCTTGAAAAATATAAACAACAGATACTTTTAACTATTATTTGAAAACATAACATAACTAGAAAATAGACTAATTTAATGGGATAATTTCCCCATTTTGCCATCACAATTTTTTTTCAATATTACAACTTATGTTTCAACACAAATATATATATATATAACTAAGGTTTGAACACCAAGTTTAGTCTTAATAAACCTATGATACTTAGAATGAAATTATCATTTTCATGTTATTCTTGTTTTGGGATCATGGTTTTGTTGTTGTTCTTGGTGATGTCAACACTAAATTTGAAAACTAATGCATGTTTGGAAAAAACTTGAGAAATTTTTGAAAAAAAATGTTGCATTAATGGGCTTGTATGGATTCTCATTATCATCCTTACACACATCCATTCTAACTTGGAAATGCATTATGTGAAAATGGGGAAGAATATGGTAAAAAATTGATTGCATGATTTTAACAATATTTTATTGTCATCATTTGAATTTTTAATCAATTTTTTAAAGGATGTGCATCCCATAAACACATTTTTTTCAACAATGTCTCATTTTCAAAAGAAGTCAAAGAAGTTTTTTGTGTAATACCCATGTTTGAATAATATCACATTGACAATTTGAACTCATTTGTAAGGCCCATGTTTGAAAATTTTAACACTCACAATTTGAACTGTTACTTAAGATCTATGTTTGAATATCGTAATACCCACAATTTGAATCATTTTCTAGTTGTTTTCATCAGTGAATTTATTTTCATTTAAACAATTAAGTTACCATAAAACCCTTCCCATTATAGCACCCTAGTCCAATCCAGTGTCCAAGTTCCATCCCTAATTTTTGGTAACCCAAAGTAGAAACTTGTGTAATTTTTTTCAATTTTAATTTTTAAACATGTTTTTTGGAGGGGGCTTTTTAAGTTTTCCACTACTTAAACTTTTGGCATTCCTTTAGGATCTCCATTATAATTTTTTTAAAAGGTTTGCATAATGAGTTATTTAAATTTGTTTTTAAGGTTTCTTCTACATGGGACTACATAAATGGGGCTATTAGCACTTACTTTTTCACTTTCATTTGTCAAATTTCCTTCTTTTACTCTGTCATTTGGGACTATTTTATTTTTATTTTTTAAAATTTTATTCATTTTTTTCATTCTCACTATTGGTGGGAGCTCCTTTCACTTTCATTTGGGACCTCCTTTTAAGGCTTTTACTTTTTTTTTCTCTTTTTTTAGGGTTTCTCGTTGTTTTTTCTTTCTTTAGTGTTTGTCATTTCTTCTATGTTCAATAGTTTTTTTTTTAGGTCATGCCTTTTCATGGGCTATGACTTGAAAATCCTCATCAAGTAATAATGAAAAGATGTTTGAAGCCATGCGTATGTAATCCCAAATCATCTTTGTGGTTGTTGGCATAGGGGGCATGTTCATTGCAAATGACTTATAAGCAAGTGTTGGGTAATAAGTGGACCAAAATGTGGACGTTCAAAAATGTGTGGATCACAATGTGAAAAACTCCACTTTATTCAAGAGCTTGACAAATTTTACTTTGATAAAATTTGAAGAACTAATGACAATTATGGTCTCCAAAATCATTGGCCATGCAAAACCAACTAGCAAGGTTCACATTGTGATTGGTTGTTCATCTAAGTCAACCTTGAGCAACTATTGTTCAACTTCATATGTACATGAAACATGACAACATTTATAATGTACAATGTTTTCATATGGAATTAAAGTAAAAATGTAATATGTGAATGTGCAATTTTCATTGCATCTTGCATTAATGAAGCCATCGTTGACAAGATTTGGTTGCCTATTATTGACAAAGGAACTACCCCCAATACCTATATCCCAAAGTTCTAAAATTATATTGGGCTCATTGATAGAACTTTTATCAAGATCCACAAGCCTTGGAACAATGACACCCATAGGACATGGTTCAATATTAATGCCCACTTATAGGATTTACTACATGAACAATGTTATAGTCCTTGACCACTGTGGGTTGTTCATTTATTTGGACATTGAATACCTTAGTTCCTATTAAAACATGACCATTTTACATTAATCAAAGTTGTAGAAAAAATGGCATTAATTTTTAATACATTGGGACAAGTACTTTGAATACTTGTTGAGGGACCCAAGTTATATGGTTGAGGAGATGTTTGTGATGCATTGAGTTTGGAAGTGTGAATTTGCCCCTAATCATGATCTAGATGTAATGCAAACATACAATAAAAATGCATGCAATGTACAAAATATGGGTGGACTAGGGAACTGAAAGTTTGAAATGAAAGTGGAGAAGATGAATGAAACATTTTGATTCAACAAAACCTAAGTACAATCACTTATTGAAATACACAAATCTTTTAATTGATTTTTTTGTACAAATGCAACATGGATTTCACATATGAAGTTATTATTTACACAAATTAACCTACCCCCATTTTGTTAATTAAAAAATAATTATTTTGACACTAGGAAAGCAATGAAATGTCTTGATGATATGAGGAAATAATAACAAATGTTAGCAAGGAAAACTTGTTGAGCACCTCATGTATCTTAATAGAATGGTAATTGAATAAATAAATAAATTTGAATTGAAGAGATATGAACATTGAACCTTGAGTGTGTTGCATCATGCAATTGAATAAAAATGGTAAGGGTAAAAGCATAATCAAGTGACTCATAATTTTTTTTATATTTTAGAGACTTCATGTTTTACATTATTTACAATTCTTGTAATTATAATAATTATCAAACTATAAATAGTATAATTATCCCATATTTACCAAATTTATTGGTAGATTGCCCTTTGCATATCACTGAACATGTGATTGGTCCAAAAATCAACTTAAAACTTTAAATATTTCAATGTGAAATGGATTGTAAATACCTAAATTGAAATGATGGCATTAAAAAAAATTAGAATTTAATTTTTCTTATATAATAAGGGCTATTTTTAGTGCATTTACTTTTTAAAATTTCAATGGATGGTGGGTTTTATTTTATTTTATTTTGACATAAATATGATATTAATTTTTTTCTCACATTTTTCATTTTATTTACATGACCAATGTAGTGCTATCATTTCAAAAACTCAATATGGATCCATTTTTATTTTAGAATTCATCCATATTTTTTAATATAATTCCTACTAAAGTCTATTGCAAAATGCATAATTAAAATTCTGATAATGTTAATGTTAAATGTGGCTTTACATTTTTAATTCATCCATAATCCCCAAAAAATGTGAGTGCGACAATCCAAATAATCCCCCTAATTGTGCATGTGCTTTCAATATAAGTAAAAAGTTTGAGTTTTGTATAGGGGTTGTCCTCCCATGTGATGTTTATTCTCGAAATTGGAAAGAGGGTGGTGTTGAGCACAAATTAATTTAACCTACTTTTATTCAGTTGAAAAAATATTTTTCCAAATAATAAAATTAAGATTCAAGCCAAAAAAAAGGTTGAAAGGAGGATAATTTTTTTGGGTGAACCTAAAATATAAATGGGGTTTAAAACAACATTTCTTAATCCACTTAAGGGAAAATGGTGTGGATAAGTTAAGAAGGTTGTGGACTAATTGAATTAAAACATGACAAGGTTTGCCTTATTTCAAGACCTTGGACTAGTTAAATGCAAGGTGGATAAGGCAACAATGGTGAAAGGTGCTTTTAAGAATCTTTTTGTATATAAATATAGACCAATGTTTTTCTAATTATTAGCTTTTAGACATAACCTTTAAATACCACTAAAACTTTTTTTTTTTAAATAAGGAGGGATATGTATTTTTTTTTAAAATTGATACATTAGTCAGTTACACATTCATTTTTGAAAAAAATCTTTTGTTGATTATGAATAGGTTGGGTTTCAATTTTTAAAACATGATGGATATGCACAAAGGTTATGGATATCAAATTTGCAAAATTTTGTTGCTTAAGAAAAAAAATGCAACAATAAAACTTGATTTCAAGAATAAAATCAACATGAGCAAAATACAAAACAAAGTAAGTTGTGAGGGAATTGAACCCCAATCCTATGAACAATTATGCCCAATTACAACACTTGAATTCTCTACCCCAACCACTCCCCACACAAAACCACCAAACCCCACATACAACACCAAACCATCAGCTTTAATCATCATTTAAATGTAAACTCCTTGAAATATTTTGCTTGTTCAATCAAATCTTAGTTGTCATCCGCCAAAGATGCATTTGTTTTCTGTATTCTTGCATATCCACTTTCTTCTTACGTCGATTAAGTCATGAATCATTATGCCAAATTTTCACCACATTTATGATGATCCAATCAAGGTTTTTTACTTGTAAATGGCAACATCACAAAGATGTCAACATTTGAACAACACTAAAGACTCTTTTTGTTTCAATTTATGACCCAAGAATGCCAAAAAAATGATTTAACCAATAACATAACATTTGGAAATTGTCCCTCATTGACACACCACCAAACAAGGGGATCATCACATGTAATTATGAATATGGGCAATATCATGAACAAAGATAAATATTTGATAACAAGTGCACATGAAGATCCTTCAATAAATGTTCCAACACCAAATATGTTAATGTCATTTTCATTGAATTTTTCACTAATTAGGTATTTCAACCTTACATTCTTGGGCAGTAGGGTCGCTACAACAAAATGTATCCATGTAAGCCAAGTGATTTCACTCGATTTTGAATGAATTCACTAGTCCATTAAACAAGGATTAATGAACAGCACCCACATTTTATATTAGTGGGTTTAGTTGAAGAAAGAAAATTGTAAGAAAGGGAATGGTTGTATTCACACAATATTTAGAAGCAAGATGAATTATATTCCCATAACCCACATACTTTTCCACAACACACAAATGTTTAAATTGAATTTCCAACATAATGGTAAGCATGTTATGAACTTGATTTGCATCATAACATTTACAAAAACCAAAAACGTTTTAGCACTTTCATAATTTCATGCCAGATGTTTTATTGCAAATGAAGGAATTTCGCATCAAACTCATCCAAAATTTCAATCCTCTTTGAAACCTTATAAAATTCAACTTCTTTAAGGCAACAAATGTGTTTAAGACATTAAATAATAACTATTGGCTCATCACACAAGATGTGATGACATGGTTTAAAACACTTGCAATTGCTTCTATAGTTGCCCACACCTCAACCTTGGGAACTCATAGTTGTAAAAGAATTGTCTTCTACTAACCATAACACAAGACAATGACCTTTCTAAATTCCAATGTCTTTTTACACATTGTAATTTTATTGGAAAATATGGTTTTCACCATAATTTTTTGTTTTTGATGCCACATCCCACTATCAACATATGCCTTCTCCATTTTTGCCTCCCTTTTAAAATAAAAAAATTGTCAATGTGATTGTCTTTTGCACCCTAGCTTGCGCATTTTTCAAATTTACATGTTTCAAACTTGTAGCAATCTTGTCATCATTTGTAGCATATTAGCATGCTTCAAACATGACATGCCACCTTCATAAACCCACTAAAGTTTCAAAGGATGACAATCAACAATAAAATGTAATGATGTTGCTATGGATGCCAAATTGTTACCTTCATCTTTCACAAAGATAACCACTTAATGCATTAGATCAAACTTTCAAGTAAAGCTTGCAATTGCCTAGTCGTGGAAAGCCTTGTTGTGTCATGCATTTAAAAAAAACCAACAATATCATGCGTAGGTGTCCAAGATTCATTTAAACAGTTGATTATCAAGGCAAATGTGTCCACTCTACCTCTAAAAATCCAAAGATCAAAACGTGTAGCCATAGTTGTTACATATGCAAAATTAAGCAGCACATGCAAGTCCATAGTTTCTTTTCCCATTGCAAGAATATTTTTTTCCATTAAGGCAAAACAAGAAGGAAACACAATATGAAGGCATTGGTGTAATACTAACCTTTGTAACCAAATATTTTCACAAGTGGAAAGTGGCATGTGCAACCTTTGCATATATGAAAGTTGAAACATCAGATCCTCAATAAAATTTGTTGTGCAACATCATCTTTTTTGTAAAGATTTTGTGGCCCCAAAAAATGTCACGATTGCACATCCACTTGGCCCAAGCCTCTTCTTCAATTGATGACTATGATATGCTTCAACAACAAAATCAACAGAGATCAACTTCCTATGAGCAACCGATGTAAGGTGTGTGAAATCAACATGGTCTTCATAGGAATGATCCCATTATTTGTGTTAAATCTTTTATAGGACCTTTCCTTAAAGTAGAATTGTGGGATAAAGCATCGCCAACATTTTTTTCCAATTTGCTATTAATACATTACAACATCTATAGGTTTTGAAAATTAAGTAATCCATCATTAATAGCAACAAAACCCCAATAATATAATTCCAATTATGTGGTTTCCAATATATAGTTTGATTTTGTGTAGTTGTAAGTTGTGCAACCTCATAATTAAAAGTCCTTGAAGTCCTTTTAGTGTAAATATCTTTTGGAACCCTACCAATGAATTCAATAATGCAAATTATTTCATCCATTACAAAATAAAATAACCTACACATATACACAACACACTTGATGTATGAAAAGTCCAAAAATAGAAGATCTAGAAATAGTAGACAATAATAATGCAATTGCACATCATGTAAACATCTTCACAATAAAAACATTAAGGGAGGAAAAGAAAAAAACCACCATGATGATGCATAACAAAGGGACACAAAAAAAAAGACATAAAAACCAAGACCCACAACCATGGTGATGCATAATAGAATAACATGGCAGGAAGATCTCTTACTTGCATTATAATGGATCACAACAAATGAACTAAACCCAACAATTGATCAACAACACGAAAAGATGATGATTATACAATTGCACACCACACACTTACTTGCAAAACAAAACATCGAGGGGAAAAACAAAAAACTAACACCTCAACACTGCACAAAAAAATAATGATGAGAATCTATAATGTTGAATGAACTATTGAATTTGTCAAGTTTTAAAACAATTGTTGCATTGCTACACCATTTCAATTCCCTAAATTTTAACAAACATGGGTTTATCTCCAACCCTTTAAACCCTACACCCTAACTACCATATCCCAAATAGCTTATAACCCTTGTAAGGCCATAGACCCAAAAATCCAAGAAATAGAACTTGGATAAAAGCTACCATGTAAGACTTTCAAAAATCACAAGGGGAAAAGCAATCTTCAAAGACTGCCATGGCGAAGGCAACATTGCATTTCAACACAAACTCAAAAAAAATATTAAAAAAAAAACATATATAGGACCTTAATACACATCATTGTCAACACATCCATTATTAAATCAAACCTAAAACTCCCAAGAAAATAGTATTTTACGATGTGGACAATTTAAAAATGCAAACATCCTAGTGGGTTGTTTATTATTTTAATAATGCCTATACATGTATCCAACCATCCATATAGGAATTAGTTATCGATGTTGCTATTTGTTGCACAAAATTGTGCATGTAACATGGTATTAAATAATGTGTGGACAAGATGATGTGTTGTGAGGGACAAAATGTAATACCCATATAATCCCATAGAAATACCATGTTCCATTAATCATGCAAATTCCACCTTTTGGAATTATGAAAAATTGGTTATGTTTAGAATTATTTCTCATTCAAAATAATTTTATTATCATTTAAAAATCAATATATGTAATATTTTCTTCCTAAAAAACTACAAAAAGCTACTAATGACAATCTGTTGCAATCACCTAAAAAAATTGACATTTTATTTTTCTTTCTTCTTACAAGATCTCTCTTTCTCAATCTTTTACAAAAGATAAGACTTCATTTGTTAATCCTTTCTTCCATAAACCACAAAAATTCCATATTCCACCCACAAAAGTAGGCCCTTTATCATAATCCTTACACAAATCCTTCGTACTTGATTGATAAACAACTACTAATAATTAATTTCCATGGGTTAACTAACCTAATGGCTTCATCCTCAAATTAAATTAAATTACATTAAATTAAATAATCTACCACAAATAACTATCTGGCTATTAAAAGGCCGCCCATATATAGGACTAGCTAATCTAGGTATATTTTCTAACCTTAACAATCCCTTTTTTAATTTTTATGCATGATGGAATTCTATCCATATTCGAAAAATTAAATATCACCAATCAACAAATATGAATATGAATATCGTAACATAACATTCAAATGTCCATAAAGATCGATGAGTAATTGTGGTATAAAATATTAGATGTGTATATTGGTGGATAATAAAACTAGACCATATTCAAAATAAGGATACATGCATATCTACATAGTATTCAAATTTAAAGGTATAAATGAACAACATTGGTTTAAACTAAACGAAGAGGGTAGGTAATGTTTTCTTTTTCAAACTAAGTTGCGAGGGTTTTCTTGTTGACCTCTCATAACACTTTGAGGGCATTGGGTGAGTTATGAAATGTTGAAAATGAATAGTAGGGTGTGATGATGGCTTTTGTGAAACCTTGGTTAGTGTTTAGCATATCATGAGCAAACAAGTAAACGAAAAGCGCTCACTTATGAAAGGTGACCTCCCAAGGTAAGCTTGTGGGGGAATTGCACTTGGATTGGAAGTGGAGATATCATGAAAGGTAGGGGGGTGGTCAAATCACAATCAAATGAATCAACAATGACAAAAGACCCAAGTATTATGGGTCCTTTTGTGGTAATTTTGATTTTTTCATAGAAAGGAATTTTTGAATGAATTTGTTTACAACATGTTATTAGGAATATTTATAATTATCCCAATAAATCACATTTTTTGGTTTTTTTGTTGAGTACATGTTTTTTTTTAAGTGTGTACATTTTGTCAGATATTGTATTTCATCTTGAAAAATGATCATAATTTAAAATCATACAAAAATATATTCATAGTTTTAGACTTTGGTTTTTTGTATCATAAAATATAATTATTTTTTAATCTCATGTACATTGCACCCCATTTACATGTGGTAAAAGAATTTTTTATTTTTTAAAAACATACTTAAATTTTTTTTAAAAATAAAATTTCACAAATTCAAAATTATGAATGTTTTTAAATGTGAATAATAGGTTATTGTCATTTCAAAAAAAAATTATTAAAAAATCATGAGTTTAATATTTTGCAAAATTGATTGATTTAAAAATAGATGTTCAAGTTCAAAAATCTATTACTCAAACCAAAACCCAAAATTAAATTAATTTAATATTTAATTCAAAATTTTCCACATGCGTAAATTCCCATGATTAACATGGCATTAAAATGACACCACATAAATATATGTAACAAAGTTAATAGTTTTGGCAGTTCTTCAACATGGTTTTTGGCTCATTTGACTATAATCACACATAAGGATGGTCATTTTTACAACTATGTTATAACTAGGTCGTGATTTTTTTCTTTCTCCTTCCATATGGAGAATTTTTAATATGGTTTTCATCCAAGAAAAGGCATATTTATCCCATTAATGACATTAGTGACCAAAATTAATCGCACCAAGTTATAGGGTGGATTTAATCCCAAGGGGTATACTACAATGTATTATGTATATAACATGGGGGTTATTTTATTGTGTATTCAAATCATATTTAGTTTATATTTAAGACATGTTAGGTGTATGTTATGCATACACCAAAGGCATATATGCATAGTTTATGTATATTATGGTTATCTACTTGCTAAGCTTAAATCACATTTAACGAACTAATTTGTTTACTTTGCATTTAGGACTATTGTCCTTTTTGGGGTCCTTTTGCCAAAATAAAGATTCGTAAAGAGGAATTTCGAAATTAAATGTTTTGAAACTTATTATTTATTGTATTTATAGTTGCCCCAATATGTCATATGTTTTTAAAATTGAATTCTAATGAATATGAAAAAAATTAAATGTACATATTTTGTTAGATTTTGTGTTTCATCTTGAAAAATTATCACAATTTCAAATCATACCAAAACATATCAACATTTTAAAGTTTAATTTTTTGTATTATAAGCTACAAATTTTCATTAAACAACATATACATTGTATCACATTTACATGTCCTGAAATATTCATGAACTTTAAACAAACCTTAAAATTTTGATAAACAAAAAAACCAAAAATAAATAAAATGATTGCATTTTATATGTGTCTATAGTATCTTATTACTTCAAAAAATTTGAGGATCAAAAAAAAATAATTATGAAACCTAAAGGGCCCTTTATGAAAGTAGTGTTATTGAATGAAGTTGTTAAACATCCTTTGTTCAAACTAAATTTTGATATTGGAAAATTTCGTGACTCAATTTAGATTTTTCAATGTTCATATTATTCAATAAACACAATTTTCCATGATTAACATGCCATTAAAGTGGCACCACATAAGCATATGTAACAAGAACTATAAAAAAATTGATGTGTTGACAAGGATTTTGGCTTGTTCATAGTCACCCGCACCTAGGTGTCACATGATATGGCCTAGGTCTACGCTTAACATAGGTGCCATGTGACTTAGGTTTGGGCATAACCTTGTTTAGCCTAGGTTTAATTAAAGATTAACTTAGGTTAACATGGGTTTCTTTGACATTTAATCAAGTTTTTAGATTTTGCCAAGGGTTTAACCAAAGTTGAGTTGTGTTTTAATTTTGCCAACATTTAGCCGATGTTTAATTATAGTTGAACCAAGTTTTAATTTAACTATGATTTAGCCAAAATTTAAGTATAGTTTAGCCAAGTTTTACTTTAACCAAAATTTATCCAAAGTTTAACCAAGTTTTTGTTTAGCTAATGTTTAGCCATGGTTTAGACAAGTTTTAGTTTAACTAATGTTTAACTATAACTTATTTAAGGTTTAATCAAATTTTTGTTTTGCTATTGTTTAACCATGAAAACCCAAAGTTAAGCAAGTTTAAGTTTTATAAATGTTTAACCACAATTTTGCCAAGTTTTAATTTAACAAATGTTTAACCATAATTTAACCAATTTTTTGTTTAGCCACAACTTAACCATGGTTTAACCAAGTTTTATTTTTGCCAATGTTTAACCACAATTGAACCAAATTTTTGTTTAGTAATGACTCAACTAAAGTTTAGTTTAGTTTTGGTTTTGCAATATTTTTAGTTGTGGTTCAACCTAGTTTTTATTTAACCAATGTTTAGCCATGACTTAGCTAAGGTTTAAGCAATGTTTAGGTTTAATTTTTTGTTTTATCAATGTTTAGTCATAATTCAACCATAATTTAACTAATGTTTAATTAGGTTTTCATTTTGCCAAAGTTTAGGCAAGGTTTAGGCAAGTTTTTTTTTACCAATGTTTTAGTCACAATTTAGCCATACTTTAACCAAGGTTTAGCCATGTTTTCATTTTGTTAAAATTTAAGCAAATTTTAGGCAAGTTTTTGTTTTACCAATGTTTAGCCACAATTTAGCCATACTTTAACCAAGGTTTACCCAAGTTTTCATTTTGCCAAGGTTTAGGCAAGGTTTAGGCAATGTTTAGGCAAGTTTTGATTTTACTAATGTTTAGCCATGATTCAACCATACTTTAGCCAAAGTTTAACGAAGTTTTCATTTTGCCAAAGTTTAAATAAGGTTTAAACAATTTTTCGTTTTACAAATGTTTAGTCATGATTTAGCTATACTTTAACCAAGGTTTATGAGAGTTTTTGTTTTACCAACATTTGTTTTGTCACAATTCAATTGTACTTTAACAAATGTTTAGCCATGTTTTCATTTTGCCAAGGTTTAAGTAAGGTTTAAGTAAGTTTTTGTTTTACCAATGTTTAGTTTGATTTTCATTTTGCTAAGGTTTAATCAAAGTTTAGGTAAGTTTTTGTTTTACTAATGTTTAGTCACAGTTCAACCATACTTCAACCAAGGTTTAGCCAAGTCTTCATTTTGCCAAGGTTTAAGAATTTTATTTTTTTTCCAATGTTTAAACACAATTTAACCAAGGTTGAATCAAGTTTACCCAAATTATTGATTAAACAAGGTTTAACCAATTTTTAATTTAACCAAGGTTTAGTTTATGTGGTTTAGTTTAACTAAGTTTTAGTTTAGTTAAAGTTTAACCAAGTTTCAATTTCATCAAGGTTTAGCCAAGTTTTTGTTTTGCCAATGTTTACTTACAATTAGCTATGGTTTGATGAAGTTTTAGTTGCATCAATTATTAGGGGGACAAATATCCTAGTGGGTTTTGTAGTAATTTTCTAATTACTAACAATGGGTTTACATTTATTATATCTTATTTACTCAGAGATGAAGCTCCTCATTAATTAATTTTTTATGATAAAATAAAAATTTAAGAGGATGAGAAGGTTGTACCCTTGGCACGTGGTAATACTTGGATAGGGATTTTTAAGTGCAAAAATATGTGTGTGACATGTTTTTTGTTTGGATATTTTGTGGTTTTAATATTTTCCTTTTGCAAGTAGTTTAATTTAAATTATCTAATGTAAAATATTGTGTTTTTCAATTGTACATCTTAGTTTTTTCTAAAGGGTAGTTAAGATGTCCAAACCATTGGATAGTAATTGCAACAAAGTGAGGAGGACAACAATAATGGAGAAGTTTGATAGTGGCTCCATGAAAATTAGTCCTCTTGAGTAGTTCACTTCAAAAGTACCATAAGAAGATTGGAAGGTAGTTACCTTCATGCTTTCATTGTGAAACATTGGAAATTCCAATTTGCAATCTTTATTCATTTTATTTGTCTTTCTTTGGAAGGTAGGAATGCATTCACTTTAGCAATCCCTTAAGATTATTATTTTTTATGTCTTTTATTGTTTTCACCCAATAGTCTTCACTACGAACTGTTCTAGAATTGTTAGGTCTATGGTATTATACCAATGTTTAACCAAGTTTTAGTTTAAACAAGTTTTGATTTAGTCAAAGTTTACCCAAGTTAGAATGTTTCTAGTGCACACATTGTTATGTAGTTTACAAACTTGAAAATGAGGACCAAAAAATGGGATATAGTTTATAGTCACAAATTAATTTTCAACTATAAAATATAGGTTGCAACTATAAAACATGTCTTATATCTTTTGTCCTCCCTTTCAACTCTATAGATTATATAACAAGGTGCTTTAAACACATTGAAAAAACACCCCAAAAATAATTTAAAGCAAATGTGATTTGGAATGAACCAATCAAAATGATTTGATCCTAAAGGCTAAATAAAAAGAAAAAAGATCAAAATCAACTATCCATTTGGCCTACCTATCCTTGCCTAGGTAGATCTGCAGGTGCCTACTTACCTACATAATTAAATATTTATTTTTTCAGACATAATTAGAAATCAAAATTAAAGTATTTGTGGATGTGCCACATGTCACAATTATGAACACACTAATTGGATGCCCAAAAAAATTCAAATTAAACAAAAATAATTTGAAATAATAAAAAATGTTGACACATGGCAACATATCATTGATTCTTATTATTCACCAAAATAGTCACATGTTAATCACAAACAACACTACACATACGATCAATTAAAGGATAATATCATATTATGTTGATTTATTTTTTCATCCACAATCCATGTTGTTTACAACTAAGATCACATGCAACTTGTTTAACATGTTAATGGGATTTTAATTGTATATAGTTACAAAGACTAATCACAAAACCTCGTTTTCTTCTAATGTTAATGTACCTATTTAACTTAATGTACCCACCAACTATCTTAGTGTACCTACCAATTAACTTAACATACCTACCAACTAGTTTAGTGTACCTACTTAAGTTGGGTTAAGTTAATCATTGGTCCACATAGGTAGGTTGATAAGTACATTTATACTAAGTGGGTAAATGGTATTTACCTACCTACATTATGAGAAATTGTGCTCACCAAACCACATTGCCTTGCAACTAAAACTCAAAAAAAAAACTCATATATAATTATTATGCAACTATCCCTTGGGTATTACAACTATCCATTTAAAAATACGATGTATTAATAAATAAATTGCCATGTCAAAAAATCAATTGGTTGTATTATAATTGCAAGTGAGTTGAAAATAAATTTTCTATACAATAATTTATACACATCGTACATACATATCATGTTTGATTTTTTAGGAGTTGCATTGTAGTTGCATCTGGCAACTACTTTAAAACTATTATAAATGTGTCAGTAAAGTTAAAACTATGTTGCAACTGTGTACAATGTACATACATGTGATCATGCCATGTGTCCACATTTCCACCACCCATTATGGGATACATTTGCAACTAGTTTTCAATTATGATTCCCATTGATACAGTTAGTATGGTCACTAGTGCACCATTACTAAAGTACTAATGTTTAATTATGTTATGATTATGGTACAACTAATTATAACTTAATAAGGACACATATTCATTAGTTATTTATATATTCATAATATGTGTTTCATTTTGAATGATTTAAAATGTTATGGGATTGCAACTTCAAGTTCTAGAAATCATTTTTGAAGTGCACATGAAAATGAGTAATGAAAAAATAACAAGAAAAGAAATAAGCTTTCCAACTTACAAAACAAGTTTTTTTTTCTTTGGACCCCTCCTATTTTTAGTTAAACCTCATAATTTTTTAATCTTTTATTCATTTTAAATGATTTAAAAGGTTATAGGAGAACCACATGAAGTTATACAAATCATCTTTGAACTTTAATAACAACTGAACAACATACAAGGAATTTTTTTGGTGTTTGGGAATCAACTTTTATAGCATTTAGTTGTTTGTTTTTTTGAGTTCTTCACCCCCTTTACTTCGAGGGCCATAACTTTCTCAATATTATTCCATTTTTGATGATTTTTAATGCACTAGATGCACTAATAGGAGGGGTACAAGTTTTGTTTAAACACCGAAAACAATGAAGCCCTCCCTTAAGATTTTGCTTGCCTTGAGCCCTTAAGTGTTATAGTTGCAACCCAATTTGCAACTAATGAATAACTAAAAGATTTAACCCATGTGCTTTGTCTTCGAATCCCATGTTACAAATTATATAAAGAAGGCTTGTTTTTTTTATTTTCTCACATTAAAATACATGTGCCATTTTGGAATGAACTTTAAAAAGTTTAACCTAAAGGCAAAACATAAAATAAAAATAAAAATTCCATGGCTATTTTTTAATGCATTTGGTCTTATGCTTTCTTATTTACTTACTTACCGAGGTAAGTAAGTAGGTAGGTCCTAAATAAATACATAGTATGTAGGTCTTAAGACTTACCAACCTATGGTTATGTACGACTTACCTAAATGTGTATATGTATATATATACACACACACACACAATATACAATGTGGCAATTTTTTATTTTGCCACATGTCAAAATCTCGAACCATCATTAACAATCATAATGGACGATGGAGGTCAATATTTTGGAAAAAAAAATCCAAAATTTTTCATAATGCCATGTGTTAGATTTTAATAAATGGATGACAATTAATAACATCAATGTGACATCATGGGTGCAATTATTATGGAATTGCATAATAGTTGAATATGTTGTTTTGATTGAGTTACAATTGAATTACAATGAGTTGCATTATATATATGGTGAGTTGCAATTATACAATTCATGCAACTTGTCCGTTAGCATTTGCGGCATATAAATATAGTGAGTTGCAAGTGTTTTTTACAATGCAAAAAATGGAGTTGCAATGCTAATTGCAAAACACCCTTTTTTTTCATAGTGTTATTCAAGTTCCTTTTTATCTACCCACTTTGATCCTACTTACCTACCTACCAATTTTAAAAATATAATTAGTAGTGTAAAAATACGTGAAATAAACACATGTTGATACTAATAAGGACACAAAATTTTAACATAGTATAAATTTATGTTCCATTGGTTAAGAACTTAGTTTCTCATTGTGAAGGTGAGGGTTTCAAGTCCTTATACATGCAACCTATATATATGCTTAGGAGGTTATATTAGGCTAGATTAGGGGGTTAGTCTAGGTAGGGTATGGTAGGGTATGGTAAGATGAGTAGGTAGATAAGTATATCAATGGGTGGTTAAGTAGGCAGGTTGGCACTAAGTAATGTAGGCTAAGCTATGTAGAGGCCACATGTCATATCTATAGTTGTATATGTCCATTTGGTGTAATCCTATGTATAATCCTATGTTTAATCATATATGTAGACATGTGTTCAACATGACCACAATTGTATAATTCATGGAATGACATTTAGAACTATGAACACATTTGCAATTAGATGATAAAAATGAGGAGTCTGATTTGACAACATAGTCATGTAATCATAAAACTAGGGTTTTAATATAGTGTCATAAGAAATATCAAAAATGTATTTGATACCAGTTAAATTTTTTTTCCATATTTGGAAATGGCAAGAGCAAGGCCAAATCATAATATTAACTGAACACATAAAAAGATTTACAAGATTCAAAGAGTTTATGTGCCAATTATAGACAAGTGGGAAATGAAACTTCAAATATATGACAACATGAAATTGGTCAATGTGGGACATTTGAGGTATATGGCATGAACTAAAAATGATGTGCTCACTTGTTGATATAACATAACAAAGTGGCATTGAGTACAATTAACCAAGTTTAAATGAAAATTACAAAGAATTTGAGTAAAAGACTCACTTCAACTAAGGCAGACACTGTGTGTTAAAATTTAAACTATTTTCATTGAACATACATTTTTAAGGAGGTATTAGCTGAAGGAATCTTTTTTCCCCACCCCATTATTACCTAAATTTTTAATATACACATATTTCAATTACCCTATATTTTAATTATAATATTTTGTTTGCATTCAATTTTGATACCCTATATCATTACAAGAAATTATGTCATTTACACCAGTTAGAATGTAATTGACCTGCAACTTGCTATTGTTTGCAACTATATCGGTCATGTTGCAACTACAAATTTGGTACAACATGGACATGTGTCATAAAAATAATGGCCTAAACTAATACATACTTAATATATATACATAATAGTATTATGTACCTATAGTATTAAGGTTAAACATGTGCTAACTAAAGTTAACCTAAACTAACAATGGTTTAAATTAATCAAAAAATTATACTATCCATGCTTAAATTAACTAGAAAGTTACATTAACCATGGCTCAATTAACCGTAGTTTCACTAAGTTAGGCTAAATTAATTATGCCTAAAGTAAATTAAGCTAAATTCAATCAGGTTAAACTAACCATGGGTAAATTAATTAAGTAAAGTTAAATTAATTATATTTAAACCAAATTAAGTTACACTAAATTAGGCTAAACTAACTATGGTTAAATTAAGTTAATCTAAAATAATTATTATTAAATTAATTATGGCTGAACTAATTTAATTTAATTTAAATTGGGCTAAAATTAACTATGGTTAAATTAAGTTGGGCTAAATTAATTATGGCTAATAAATCAAACTAAATTAAATTAGGTTAAAACTAACCATGGCTAAATTAAGTTATACTAAACTAATTATGGCTAATTAAATTAGGCTAAAATAAGTATGACTATATAAAGTTAAGCCAAATTAATTATGGCTAAATTGAGTTTGGTTAAACTAATTATGGTTAAACTAATTACAACTACATAAATTGAACTAAATTAAATTAAGCTAAAACTAACTATTAACTATTCGAATTATGGCTAAATTAAATGAAACTAAATTAAATTAGGTTAAATTAAATATAGTTAAATTAAGTTAGGCCAAATTAATTATGGTTAAACTAAGATAGGCCAAATTAATTATGGCTATAAATTAAGTTTGGCTAATTAAATTAGGCTATTAATTATGGTTAAAAGAGATTAAACAAAATTAAATTAGGTTAAACTGACCATGGTAACATGTATGGCAAGTTTTCAAATTTTATTTGTCAAATATATCTAAACATTTTATTTGGCAAGTAGATTTTATTTTTTGTATTTCTTTATAAATGTAAATTTGATGAAAAAATAATAAATTCGGATTTAAATAATATAATAATAATAATTATTAAATAATATAATTATTGGTGAAACTAAATTAATCTAAATTAATAGTGAATAGTAATGAGTATTATTCAGAAGTAATTCAAATTATAAAATTTAATTACTAAATATTATAGGTAATCAAAGCTACTAAAATTCTATTAAAATTATAATCATATTTATTGAAAATATTATTAATTATTTAATAATAATAACAACTAGTATTAATAGGAATAATTATCATAAAATATTGTTATATTTAATTTTTAGAATTATATTTTAAAACCATAATATTAATATTCTTAATTATGTTAATATACCTATGGCTAGTAGGATACACTAAATAACTTATAATTTAGATATTCTAACCTAGGTATTAACCTAAATTAGGTATTAATATTATAACATTAAAAAATATAAGTTATCATAACTATTAATTAAAATTTTATTGTAATTATAATGAAAATTAATAATATTTTTATATATACATATTTCTCAATAAGTATTATATATTTAAACTTTATTATTTATGGTAAATGGGCTATTCTAGTTAACCTACAAAACTTACCAACAACATTCTAAACTAATTATTAGTTTCAGCTATGTAATGATATTAAAATAATATTTTGATTATAATTAATCATAGTTATTAAAAATATCCTACAATCTTTTTTCAAGTGCAAAGGAAAAGGAATAATGAAAAATTAACAAGAAGAAAAATAAACTTTTTCCAAGTTATAAAACTTTTTTTTTCCTTTTTTCCTTCTCTTTGGACCCCACTTATTTTCAAACCTCGTAACTTTCTTGATTCTTAATCATTTTAAACAATTCAAAGTCTTATAAGAACACCACCTAAAGTTCTACAAATCATCTTTGAACTTTAATAGCAATAGAACAACATACAAAGAACTTTTTAGGTGTTTAAAAACTTTTATAGTGTTCAATGGTTTTTTTTTTTGAGTTGTTGACCCCTTTTACTTTGGGGGGTCATAACTTTCTCATTTTTAATCCAATTAGATGTGCCAAGAGGAGGACTTCAACTTTTGTTTGGACACCACAAGCAATGGAGCCCTCCCCGCACCAATTTACCTTAATATAGTAGTTGCATATAATGTGCAATTAAATTGGTTCATAGGGATTGCAATGGAATTTTTAATCCCATATCTTTTGGCTTCCAATCCAATTTTGGATAGTATATAAGTAGGTGCAATAACCTGATAGTAATCAAACACCATTGGGGATGGGCAAAAAAGAAAAAACTTGACTTTAATTAAATTGTTAAACCTAAAAGCAAAATCAAATTATTCTAAACCTACCTATATAATATAAGCTTAGCTACCTTTCAACCTACTTACATACCTAGGTAAACCTACCTACCTAGGGGTGTAATAATTACCTACCTACCTACGTACCACTTGTCAACATCTTATTAACCTGAAATTGGACGATCTAGTTTTTTGCTCGTAGTAATTAAGTAAATTAAACCAAAATTTAATAATTAGTTTTAGAATATTATATATTAAATATGCCATAAGACATGTAACCCTTGTGGGTGCCAAGGAGTTATTTGCAAAAAAGTTGACTATTATCAATTTTGCATTTGCTCGTGTAGCTTAGAAAAATTCTAGGTGTATAAACTTGAATACCTTGATGTACCTCCAATATAAATATTTTAAATATAGTTTATGTAGCATTGGATTCAATTTGAGGTCTATAAATGCCCACTTTATATGGATAGGGAATCAATAATATTTTATTAGTGGCCCCATAGTGCCACATATATATCTAACCACTAGTGGCATCTTGGTGCCCACACATGCCATAGTTGTGGCACAATAATGGGCAATTAATAGTACAATAATGGCGACTTAATGGCAATATAATGGCCAACCAATTGCACAAGCAAACTTCATAGTTGAAAACCAATTACAAAGTTTGTACCTCATGATTGGTGGGAATGCAAACACATGGCATAACCGCATGTATGAAAATTATATGTTAGTTATATAAAAGTTATTCAATGTGTAGCTTGTTTTAATAGTCCTAACTTAGTTGCAGGTTACAACTACAATGCAACTTTTCAAAAAGTCAAACATAATTGATTACATGTGTAAATATGGTGCATATAAGTTATCATATACGAAACACATTTAGAATTACAATGCAACTATCAAACAATTAACTTATTTTCTGATGTGAAATTTTATTTATTAAATCACCATATTTATAAAATGTAGTGGCATAGAAGTTTCACTTTGGAGGATGTCACAACACAAATGTACTTTGGTGGTTTTTGAAATCTAGTTGTAGGGTGGTGTGGTCTCTACAAACACAATTTCTCATAGTGATAATAAAAAACCTAAAACATAACAAAAACTCCCGTGATCTTGTAATATAACATGTTTAATATTTCAAATGATCATAATAATTTATAAATTGATTATTCCTAACCCATTCTACATGATGGGCATAACATATTAATTATGGTAATTTGAACTTTGGACATCATTTTGATGATTCTTCATGACCCAATACCATCGTCTCACAAACCCTATGAAACAATTCATAAACATATGTATGTAAATAAACCCCAATTAGGTCATTGGATATTAATTTTAATGTAATGGTCATTTTGGCAAAAAACAAACAAAAAAATAAAGCTAATTAACTTACTAATTGTACTACAATGATTCACAATGTAACATAATAAGATTCATGAGAAGGGTATTTAATAATTATACTCCCTAAACAATAAATCTACTTGCCCAACCTATTTACCTTCCCTAACCTTTAATTATTGTTTGAATAACAAGGTAAACAACAATAAGAGGATTGCATAGAAAAAGTGGTAGTTTCATGGGGATGGTAATAGATCAATTATTGTTGAGGCAACAACTCCTATAGCCTTCATGGTAGGACAAGTCCAAAAAACTCCATTTTATGGAGAGATAACTAGATCTTCTATTGCATACTATTTATCCTAGCCCCTTTTAACCTAGCACTACAAACTACTTTTGTCCCAAAAAGTCAAAATAAATCATAACAAAAAAGTTTTAAAGGTAGAGGAAAGAAAAATAACATGTTTTTAATATTGCTTTCATAGGTTTTCCCCCAAGTACAGTAGGGACCATGGTCCTTTCTCTTCTGCCACTTTAGAGCATAAAAATAAACTAGTGTCGATTAAAAAAGTATGAAAAAGGGAAAATGAACAAATGACCAAATGAAAGAGAGGAAGGAGGCAAAGAAATCTCGAAGGATACTCCAAAAAGTACATAGACCAAAGAAAAAGATAATTTGGAAGAAGAAGAATTAATCCCCTTGATAGCATGTTGGCCAAGGGCTACCTTACCCCTTAAATTGCCTTCATCCCCTCAAAAGGTCACCCTTATTTTAAACTCCCTCCAAAATAGTTGGACCCCTAAAATTTCCCTTAGTTTTGTCCATGCCTTCTGAGCACATAGTTAGCCAATTACTTTCTTCTAGAAGCTTAGCTAGTTAACCATCTATCTACCTTCTCTTAAAACTAGTTAACTTGTGAACACCATTTCACAAAAGGAAATAGTAATCAAAATTACTATCGGTAAAATGATTTACATGGTTGCTCATCCAATTAACTAATTCCTAGGTAAAAAGTAGAAACTAACACCTAGATTAACAATGTGCTTGTTAGGTAATTGATTGTTTAATAAGTTAAATAATAGACCATATTTAAGTTATGAATGAAAGATGGAAATGAGAAAGAAAGACACATGAATCAAAATACAATGATTATAAAAGAAGGCCAATTTGTTTTTAGTTCCAAAGGAATACTGCACAATTAAACAAGGCTTCTATTGATAATAAATAGAGGATGTAAGACTTAACAAACAAATGGAAAAAAATACAAGGATTCACAAGTTTGAAGAAAACATTTGATGTACACCTTATTAGTATATTCCACATGTTGTGTTGCATGATCTTCACCTCCTCTTTCCATAGCCCGATCATCATCCTTTCCTCCTAACCCAATTTGATGGATATGCAATAGGGAATTTCAAATACATTTATAAATCATTTGAAAGCAACTTCTTATTATTAATTCATTTATCAATATTCATTAATTTTAATAACATTACTTGAAACATATTGAACTTAAATACTAATTCTAATTCATTTATTAATCTATTAATTGAACTAACAAATAACTAATATGTAAAACGTTTAACACATATTTTTTCTATATTATTTTAATAATGCGAATTAACACATACCCAACATTAATTTTATTTTTATTTTCAAAAAACAACTCCTATTGTATATTTAATCAAATTATAATTTTTACCCAACAACCAATATATGGGAGCCTATATTTTTACTCACATACTTTGTAAATTTTAATAACAATGTTTCTCCCTAACACATTGGTTGATGTTTTGTCTAACGTAATAAACCAAGTCAACAATGTTATTTAGAATGGTAGCAAAAGAGCCTATAAAACCATCGGCCCTATGAAAGTCATGAAAATAACACAAGATTTTGTTGTGGGCTCAAATTGGTCCTTGTGAAAAGGAATTGACAAAGATTCCATGATCTTGGATGTGGTGTGTTTTTCACTTTAGCAAACCATAATATGAAACTCAATTAAAGACATGGTTAAAATCACACATGGAAGAAAGCGAAAAGGAAAAAAATGTTCAAGGTTTAGGTGATTTTACTTGGAAAGAAAATTCCAAAGAAGCCCTTGATCTAAGGGTGTTAATAGTTGATGGGGAGTAAAGTGTCTTTTTTTCTCCTAAAAAGATAAAATTTCCAAAAGAAACAAAGCCAAACATGATAAGCATTTAACAATATTTCCATTAAAAAAATAACGTCACCTATCTCCTTTTTACAAAACCTTTCAATAAACCTTGTTGTGCCACAATTTGAGAAGTACACATGATGGAATTTTTTTCCCATGTTATAAAACAAAACACATTTTTTCTTTTGGAAAACACAAATCAAAAGACATAAATAACTCTCATGAGAATTAAGAAATCTTCACATTCATGATTAAAAATAGCATAACACAAAGTTGTATTATCATGAAAACTAAACTAGAAAACCACCTACATGTGTGCTAAGCTTGGGAAGTAGGATTTGGAGTGATTAGATAGATTTAACAATTCAATTTGCAAAAGAAAATATTTGCCAATAGTATTTTATATCATTTTGTGTCTATTTCACATTTCACATGCACCAAACTAGATATGAATAGAACACAATCATCAACAACAAACTTTGAACACCACAAGCAACAAGAATATATCATTTGTGAAATATTTATTTTTTCTTCATTCCAAGAAAATCATGGCACTATTGTCATCAAATTGGTGATTTCTAATGACAACCTAATTCCACATTGTTAGCCAAAGAAGTAAACTCCAATTTTCCTCTACAAACTACTGACATAGTTATAAACTAACAAAGCCCACAACTATTTTATTTGCTAAAAATTTCCCTACGCCAAAAGATTGATGATAAGATTACACATATGATTACATTTGTATAAAATGTGCTACATGATTAGAAAAAGGCCCATATTGATTACACATTCATGTATTAGTCATGAATGCCATGTTTTGGCATAATGGTGACATTGAATGTTTAAAACCTAATGAAGTTAGCACACAAATTCATAAAACATCATCAACACTTGAATCACAAATTGGAGTTGGAAACGTGGAACTCAAAGATAGCTTGAATAAAAAGAAGCCCCACAAGAATCACCTATAGAAAAATAGTCTTGCACAATAAATATTTGAAGTCTAGCAATACAAGGGACTTATTTCTAGGGTTCTATTGAGCTTAATTTCCAAAGACTATTTTCAAAACTTTTAAAGACCAAATTTGTAGAAACAAAAGTGGGGACAAAACTTCATAGAAATTCCAAAAACAACTTATACACGATCCCCTTTAAAGCTTACTAAGTAATGTTTTGGAGAACTCATGTGTGTACCCTTTACATCATTGAAAATTCATCTTATCGAATTTGAACATATATGCCAATTTAAAGTTGGAAGACTAGAAGATCCAACATCCATTTTCATCTTCTCTTCTAACTTTTTGAAGGTTGGCTTTGGACACTATGCAATTTGCATGCCCTAGTGCTTGGTGGATTGGAATTAGAACTTGAAAGTACAACCCCATTTCCAAATGTAAAAGTTTGCATCATAGAGGATGTAGGAATCTCTTGAGCCTCAACACATTTTAATCTTCATTGAAAAGATTCACAATATCACTATTTCTATGTGTAATGTGGACTTCTTGATCAACACCATTAGACATTCCATTTGTTTTAGCAATACTAGCAAATAAGTAATCAAGTCTCTCATTCGAAGGCTAGTTTAAAGGTAGAATACTTGTGTCATTAGTATTTTTCTTCTCAACATTGTACTTGTTTTTCACTTTGTTGAACTTATTGTTGCATTAGTCCTAGGTATGTTGCACATTGGTTGCACGATGGTTGGGAGGTGATTGTTCATAGATGCAACAAAAGCTTCTCAAATTTACTTTTAGGTAAAAGCACACATAAGGCGAGCCATTTTGGTTCAAAAAGGGTGATGTATAACAAGTATTATAATACGTACAAAGTTAAATCTTGATGGCATCCTTTGGTTTTTTTTTTTTGAAGTTTAAAAATTTAGAATTTGCACAACATTTTTGAACTCAAAGTTTATTTTGAGTCAAAATTAATTTTGATCCAATGGTTAGATGAGGAGGATTGTACAAATTCAATGTACATAGAATATAACTTATAGTTTTTCAGTGACCATAGGGCCTCATGTTTATGATTAATGAAACATTACCAAATTTTTTTAAAAAATTTAATAATGCAATGCCCATCCATAAAATCTCCTCCTATTTGATATGGTAATGGTTTTTCCCTAAAACAAGATATTATTATGCATTCATTACTAAATAAATGCAAAAAAATACATTTTTTGAATGGAATTTCATCCAAAACTTTTTAATTTATAAATTGTCCTAGATTTAATTGATGTATATCAATATCATACACCACAAAAAAATCACTCAAAAATTATATCCACAACCCTAGTTTTGAAGTATATATTCAAAATTTCAAACCCTATGATGGGTATTATTTTGTCACGAATATACTCCATACATTCAAATTCTTTAATGTTTGTTGAATTTTTCAAAATAATTGATTAGAAATTTTTTAAAGCTAATAAAATATACTTTAAATTAAAAAAAATAACCCAAAATGCGATGTCCATACATTACCAAAAAATAAAATTACAGAAAGATTATACTTGTGATTTTGTTAGTTATGGTGTAAATCATGATTACGGTAAATGGTTGTCACCATTTGTGGTAAGTAGAGTAGGTTAAGTAGGTGCAAAAATTTACGGGCTAAACATGGATTTGTTTGCCATGAAAAGCTTGTGAGATTGTTAGCACATTTTGGCACAAGTTGACAAATGTTCATCAATTTTGAAAACTAATCATGTGCTTAAGGTTAATATTTGTTCTAAACACATGAAGAAGAAGTGGAGTGCATAAGCTTGTTGATTAGCCAATGAACAAAGTTGGGTGGGTCCCATTTCAAAATAAAACCCAAGAATTGTTCTAATAGGCATGGGCTTTTGTTATAATCATTTTAAAAACTACCATGTTTCCTTTTTATAACTTAAAATTAAACACTTATTTTTTTGGGTCTAGACCCATGTTTTCAATCAACTATTTTCTTTACAAAGATTACAAGGGCAAGAGACCAAAAACCATAGATTTTAAAAACCAAAGAGTTTAATTTATTTATTTTTCATTTTGTTAACATTAAAAAGGCAATTTCATTATGCATAATATGTTTTTATAAACAAATATCACATTTTTTCATTGAAATTTGAAACTTTCATTGTGAATCTTTGTGGTGTTCTATGATTTGTCAAAGTCCAAAAAATGTAATTGATCATGGATTGGATGTTTGTTGGGAAGGTTATTTTGATCTAGATGTTACTTTTATTCATGTTGGATAATTATTTTTTATTTAAATCACAAGTTTAAAATATCTTATATTAAAATGAATCATTTCAATGTTTTGTGTTGAACCAATTTTGTGTGCTTTGTTAAGGGTAAAAAAAAAAAAACATTATTTTGAAATGTTTTGGATAGATACCAAATAAAAAATTCATTGGGAAGAAGTAGAAGTCACTATATGGCATAAAACACTAGAGATACATATAGACATATAATATTCTATGCATTATGAAATTTCTTTTGATGTTTTTAACAATTTGGTTAGAGAATTGACATTGCTTTCGAAATATGAATGTATTAATCCATTGAAACCATGATTGAAAATTAAAATTTTTTTTACAATTATGTTATATGGATTTACTAATGGGTTTAGTCCTAAACATATATGTCATACATGTTTGATTTGGGCACATCTACTAAATGCAAATATGTGGATGTAGTTTGTGATGTCCTTTGGGATAAGAACAAGTTTTTTGGCAAATACATTTCATACAACAATTTCAGGAACTTAGACGTTTGCTAAACATATGTGGTGCCATTGATGGTACTCAAATCCCATTAGTTGAAAGGCCAAATAGAATGTACACTATTGTTGTGTCAAATTAATATAATTGGAAAAAGTTCCATAACATTGTCCTACAAGTTATATGTGATGCACAAAAAATGTCTTAGAATGTTTGTGTTGGCAGTTTGGAGCGCATGATGGGGGGTCAATTCATAACTTCCAATTTGTATCATATGTTTTAAATCTTTTTGCAATCATAATCATCCCATTTTTTTTCATAAATTGAAGATTCCACAAAAATTTCAAGAACCAACGATTATTGTTCATCAAGGCATGAAGATGACACCTTATTTGATTGATGATTTTCTTTATCATGTACATACTTATTTACAACAAATTTGGAAGTTTCATAATTTGATTATGTAGATGAAAGGAAATATGGTAGTTGCATGAATTTTGGAAAGGTTATCATAGAAAATGATTTTGACTCTATGTTCTACAAAATATTTTGCATTATACCCACACACAATATGCCATATTTGGGATGTGAATGAAGAGGAGGTACTTGCCATAGAAGTTGAACGTGGATGCATAATTGCTAATGCGTAAAGTATATTATTTTGAAGTGGAAGGTGATGATCAAAAGTGATACATACATTACATTTGGGGTAGGCAACATCCACCCTATCATGTGGCCACGTGGTTTGGTATATGTTTCTCCCATAACCCTTCTTGAAATATGATTTGTTGATGTAGATTGCAAGGTTTAGTTCAACAAATGGTCATTAGTACATAGTCCTCAAATGTGCATTGATTGGATGTAACATGACATGTTTGCCTTTAAAAAGGTTTTTCCACCAAGGCCAACTTGAACATGTACATCATGGGACATTTGACTTGCCAATGCCACAAAGACAAGGTTGGATGTTGACAATATGTAATTGAACCTTTTTTACCAATTCAACAAACATATTATAAGTCAATAGTCTTTGGAACCACCTCCTAGACAAACATGATTTTGAAACTTGATTAAAAGGAATAGGAATTGGGGGTAAGTATTAAAAGCCCAAAAGTTGCATAACTTGGACTAGTGTCCATGTGGATTTGGACATAAAGCAAAATTAATTAGCATATTATGAATGAGACTATAGGTTTCGTACTAATGTGAGTTCAAGTGTTCAAGAAATGGAATATATATCACATTTCTTTGGGTAATCTTCCAATGAATGATCAATCAATTCACAAAGGAATAGAAACTCAACTAATGTTTTATATAACAAGGACAAGAGGAGATGTATGTGCATCTAAACTTCATATAATTGTTATAGAATACATGGTAATGAGATTCTATTATATGTCCATTGTATTGGACCTATAATGACAACATAATGTTAGGGTCTAAACATGATTGGGGTACCACATTTGAACCCTAGGACATAGGTCCATCACTACAACATGTGTGACTCAACCTATGCCATTAAGGTGTAATATGTCATTATGACCTATGTCAATAAAGGCCATCTCACTCCACCGGCTTTGTCATTGCACATCCAATGACACAAAAATTGCTCAATTTGGTTAAATAATAAGTAAAACATTAGAAAATGTTTGGTGTTATATATGTGTTTGGTGATGGTTGGTTTTATTTAATGGCCATATTAAGCCCAAAAAATGTTATATTTGAGCTCAAAGACCTTGATTTTACTTAATCATTGAATATTTAAGATATTTAAAAGTGATTCAAATGAATATTGGGATTTTTACTAAGGTACCAACTACCAATGCAAGTGTTGGTTCACCCAAAGCAAGTTTTCACATAACACTTTCCAAGTACTTTAGTGGGCATTACATAGCTTTGGGTTTTCTTTTCATTGGAAATTATACTAGAGAGTGATTTGGTGCAACTACAAAACAAAACCTTTAAATAATGTTATTATAGGTGAAAAGTGTAGGGTAAAACCCCCACATGAAGGCACATGCATTTTCAAAATAAAAGGTTTCGAATAAGGCAATAGTTATATCCAACCCCACATTGGAATGTCCTTCGTTCTTAGGTTTTACCCATCATAGAACACTAGGTAAAAGTTAGTGTGAATGTGAAAAAACAAATGGTTAAATGATCAAAACTATGTATTTTATGACATAACTATGGGGGTCTATGTTCTTAGTTTCACAAATATTTATTCATATATTTACCTTCTATGTAGTCTATCATGCAATGATCATCCTTTCTATCATGTATTTTACACTTTCACAAATTATGCATAAAGTTTTGAACAAACTTTCATCAAAATTTCAATTTTATTTTTAAATTTATTCTATGAAATCCTCAACTTTATATAATCAGTTCCATTCTAATCAATTGAAGGTGTTTCTAAAAGGTCCAAAACATTCATATATATATTAAGCAAAATGAAACTAAGAAATACAATTCTTAAAACCTTAGATGCACATTAATTTGTGTAATGATTTTTTTAGTGAATCATTATTTTTCAACCATGCACATTAATTAATGCACACTAATTGATGATGATTCACCATGAGTCACTTGTAAACCATTATTAAATGATGAAACTTCAAACTTAATAAATTATTTACTTTGACCCTAAAAGTAATCACATAATTATCAAATTACCCCTTATTTATACCAAATTACATCTATTCTCTAAGAGTGAAAAGGGTTCTTTCGCCTTACTTGGGGTATTACATCTATAAGTAGACATAACATCACTTCCCAAGACTAGAGTGGAACTGTTTACATTATATGAACACAAATTATGAATGACTACACTAAGTTGTAAATAAATAAGATTGGTTGAGTTACATCAATTTGTTACAAATGGAATTATGCATGTTTGTGGATGAAACATTTGAAGAAACATTATGTTCCTCCATTTTTTTAGGAATATCTATTTATGAAGAAAGGATGTAGTTCGTTCATTATGTTTATCATGTTGAGATGATCTCCCAAACCATGGCACCTTTTGTTGCATTATTGGTATTGTTGGAAACCCCTCAATAATCAATAGGTAGGGTGCATTGAATTCATTTTATAGCATTTTGATTTATGGTGGAAAAGTTATTGAATATAGAATAAAATTTCCATTGAAAATTCACTTAAATTAAAACTAAAATTTGGGCACACTTGTGGTATTGTTAGAAAACCCCCTTACAAGTAGGATTAATGAAAGAAAATTAGAAAATTTTAAACCTAAGGTGCAAGAGATATTGAATTTGGATTAATTTTGTCATTATAAATTCAGTTAAAATTTAAAAAATGGTTTTGGAAGGAAAAATTAATTGGGTAACCCATTCACACTTGGGCCAATGGCATAAACCACATTCATATTCATGGATACAATGTGCACACCAAATATAGAAGGTATTATGTTCTTCATAAAAGAACTTAAAATTGGGGTCACAAGTAAACTCTTTCGTATTTTTGTCATGTTATCTTTTATCAGTTCAAGGAAAATATTAACAATAAGCCTTCAAGACAAAACTTTTTAAAACTTATTAACCTACTTGTGAAGCCCTATTGTTAATATGAGATAGTGAGATTTATATTGGGGACATTATAGTGCCAAAACAAATAATTGATGATGACAACATTATGGGCAAACCAAAATACATTAAAAGCAAAACCAAATTGGCAATGTGATGATTGTATTTAATATTATTTTGGTTGCCCCTTTGCATTATAATATCTAATGTGTTTATTTAGGCTCTTCAAGGTTTTTAAGGCAATCAAAGGTTTTTTTAAAGCCTTTTGAGTTGTTTTCATAAAAAATGGTTTATTAGTTAGTTATGGAAATGCTTTTTTTTGGCTTTTTAATCAAAAATTGAAAAACACACAATGAAAGTAAAAAACCACTTAGAATATCCAAAACTAAGGAAAAACACTTGCGAATTTTTTATTTTTAATTTACTTGTAGCATGAACATGTTATGCCTTAGCCAAAGGTCAAAGGGTATGTGTTCAAATCACAATCAACAATCTATAAAGCTTTGCGATGAAATTACCATGAAAAGGAAGAAACAATCATTTTGAAAAAGAAGGCTAACAATTGGAATACAAACCAAATTGATGCTTGTGCAATACATCACACAAAGGCATCTTACATGCAAAGTGAACAATTGGTAGTCGAAAAAGTGTACTTATGATACAATCTTTTTTGATGTCACATTAATATTTTAAATGAAATAAAAAGGCAAATACACCACAACAACTAATTGTTGGAAGGAAAAACACTAATTTTTTTTACTTTTAGTTTTAAAAAAATGTCTATTGGGAAAAAAACATCAAGGCATATTATTATTTTTCATCTAAGAGGTGGATCAAAGTGATTATATCAAAGAATCACCCTTAGTATATTCGACAATCATCTCTTTGGTATTATATTGGTGCATATTAGATGGTGTGATTAACATTAACCATCCCACATAATAGTCTATTAAGCGTCAAATCTTATAAGAAGTATTGTAACAATAAAAATAATTGAAAAATTCATAAGCTGAAAACATAAAATAATACATGATTATGTTATCCAAAGGAACCAAACATTTTTGTGTTGCAATTTTAGGTTTGACTAGGGAAGAATCTTGCAAAAACAATTATATATATGTCTTCAGCTCCTTTGGTAGTACTCATTTCTTAATTGGAAAGTGAACATTTATTTTCTAGGAACATAGTCAATTGAAGTGGGAAACTATTATGTTTGCTTTTCCATAATCTATCATCATGGAAAAATGAATATATGTAGATTCATTTTTTACATATTTGTATGAGGGTGCCACAATTGGCAAGAAGCTGATTTTGGGTCGACCTTTATGTCACGAGATGTTCCCATGAAATGTGTTCTATTTACATTTTCCTTTATTATAAGCAATGGCAAAAATGTTA
Organism: Sphagnum contortum; assembly: GCA_963920785.1. Classification (NCBI taxonomy): domain Eukaryota; kingdom Viridiplantae; phylum Streptophyta; class Sphagnopsida; order Sphagnales; family Sphagnaceae; genus Sphagnum; species Sphagnum contortum. The sequence goes on from OY987291.1 coordinate 9,939,916, forward strand.
GACCAAAATGGTGCAAGTATTTTGATTACATTGCTCGCAATTGAAACCTAAAAAAGGCTTTTAAATACATTGCCTAAAGATATTTAAAAGCACAAAGATATGAAAGTAGGGCACATCAAAGTGAAATCTTTGACTATTTATACAAAACAACCTTCAATTCCTGAAACCAGCATTGCCATGTTAAAAAGTGAATGAGGAGACCAAAAAATCTTGAAAGGAGTCATATGAGATGGAAGCCTCATGTAGGGTTTTGAAGTTAAGACATTCCGATAATAAAATTGTTTAAGGATTGATATAATGATTAGTTTAGGTATTAATTTTTGGTTTCTTGTTGATTGGTCAAAATGAGATTTTTTTTGCATAGGATTTTCACTTGGTCGATGATTCCAATATATAGTGAAATTGTTGGAATGCACTTAATGCCAGATGAGAGCCCTCAAATATTTATTAAAAAATCCTCCATTGCATCGGGTAATCAAGTATGCAATCAATGCTTTATTCGAAGAAAAATAATTTAAAAATGTTGATAATTAGAAAAAAAAACATTATAAAAAGATCTTTTTGTGTAGAATATGTAGCAAAATCTTAAAATGAAGCTAGCAATCCAAAATGTACCAAAAAAAGTTCCTAAACACAATATTAAGATGTAACCATATTAAGAAAAAAATGTCTTATAATTTAATTTAGGCAAAATGACTTTTAGAAAATGTAATAATTCAATAGTCTAGCTTCATGGCACCAAAATTGCATGAGGGCTCAAGTGATTTATCGACACCATGAGACCTTGAGAGCACCCACCATGTGCAATTCTACAATAATTGTATACTTTGTAGTTATAGATGCCCCCAAAAAAAAAAAAAAAAATTGAAATTTTCTTCCAAGAGCCCTAGAAACCATCAAACAACAAAGTGGCTTGTTGGTTTTGTCTTGAATAAAACCCTCGAAAAGCTAACATTTTCTAGGGCTAAATTTGTATTCTTCCTTCATAGAGCCAATAATGAATGTGGGGTGAGGGGAGTTAAAAAAGAAATAAAATTGTTTTGACATGTGTTTAATAATAAGCTAGGTAAATAACTTTACATTTTATTAATCAAAAAATGAAAATGTCCCAAAAATCAATCTCAAAAATCATTCATATAGTCGAGGTATTGAGTCATTTGGGCATGGGCTCTTCAAATTGTATAAAAAGAATCCTATTATTGTAGCCTATGGTCAATTTCCACATTGACAAAACAAAAAATATATATATATTTCAAAAATTGAATATTTTATTTTATTTTGAAATTATTATTATTTCCATCATTTACTATTATATTGTTATATAGCCTATGATAATTATGATAAATTTTCATCATGTCAACTTCATATGTTCACAAAAATTTCATTTCCCTATTTTGAGGATTATTTAATGACAAAACTAACCTTACTAGGGTAAGGTATCCAAGTCTACTTTCGCCCAAAGGTGATAGGAGTAGGTGAGACCTTATACCTATAAGTAGGTGTAAGATCCCTCCTCTTACAAAAAGAGGGATCTATATTCATATATACATATAAGGTGGAGGTGCCCCTCCAAAACCACTTCAGAGCTTTTCTCTGTATGCTTTTAACCCTAGTTAAAACCAGTGTTGGAAGGTTCTCACTTCTTTTGGAACTTGGGAGTTGCCAGGTAAGGTTAGGGTTCTGACCCTTAAACTGAAGGTCATAGAACCAGTTTCGACCTTTAACCAGGTCCTAAAGTCTCGTGAAATAGTCTCAGTCCCCTTACGTGGCCAGCAGTTTCCTGTTTTAAAAAGTTACTAGAGCCTTAAAATTTTTGTACCTTATGCCCCTTTTACTGGTACCTTACGCCCTTTTACTGGTACCTTGCGCCATTTACTGGTACCTTAACGCCCTTTTACTGGCACCTTACAAATTTTTTTGAATCCTTTTATTTTTTAAAAAAAGGCTTAAAAAAAATTGAGTGTAAAAACCTGATGTGACTTGGAAGGTCCTGTAATTAGGACCTTCCAGATTTTGGGTCCCAGACCCTTGGCCTACTGGCCTTGGGCTGGGACCTTGAATCCAAAAGGTCCTATTAGAGGCCCTTCCCCTGTACCTAAAACATCACCTACTTCAGGCAATGAATCTTCCAATGCACCGCACTTTTCACCTCCTTTCTGTGTTTGTCCAGCGGTCCATCTCTTCACCAGATGAACGGACACAGATCTGCCACGATCATCTGGATGACTCCATTACTGCCAAATATTATCCAAGATGTGCCTCCCTCATTACCATCGGGCAATCGAGCCGTCCGACTGGAGATCCGACGGCTCATATCCCATACGTTAGATTCCGAGAACACAAACGTGGCTGGAGGGGGATCAAGGAAAGCACGTATGCGTTTGCATCCCACTATGGATGGAGAATAATGGATGAAAAAAAGTTGCATCGGAGAATTAGAGGTTAGGGTAGAGCGATGAAAATCTGCTATGGATGAAAACTGGGATAAGGTCTCTCTTTGCTAAGAGTTGTGCCATTTTGCTTCTGCGTGAAAGTCCTTTGCGGGAGGAAAGGTTTGTGAAGAAGAAGCTCAGATTGCTGCAGAATTTTGGTTTCTGTTGCAGAAAATTTTATTGCTTGGCAGTTGTTTCAGAGATATGGCATCCTCTTGGATACGCCAGGTATGTTTTTTTCGAGCTTTTGTCTTCCGAAAAACTTGCATTTTGTTTCCTGTTTTTTCCTTCCCGACTCCTGGACCTGGTTTCTTCTTCTTGGTTCCTTTCTCGTTTCCTTTGAGGACTTTCGTTTTACCTTCACCAGTCCTCCACGTGCATTTGTACCATCTCTCTCCCTAACAAATCTTCGGTTGGTGGAATTAGGTGGCAAGCTGCCCTCTTAAAAGTAGGGCGCTGGCAGTTCCTTCCAAGCTGAGGATTACCGGCCTCAATTCATCAACGTCGTTTTTAGGGAAACCCTTGTTACGGCACAGTTTTGAACATCTTCAGGTCTCCTCCTCTCAGGTATTTGCAAACCTTCTCTGCCTTAATTCTTCAGTATGATTTACTTGTCATTTGGAAATCCAATGCCGGACATCCTCTCTATGGAATGACTCTCACCAGTTCAAAGCCCCCCACCCTTCATCACCATGGGGTTTTCTCCTACTTTTTTGCCAAAGCCAGAAAAATTTCATCAGCCGAGATGCATGTATTTTACATCACTCAGTTATGGTTCTGTAGGCCGATGGGCTGTTTGTTTCCGAACTTTAATGAGAATGTTGGTAGAAAGGCGAAGAAGTTTCCTTTATATGCCTGTTTCTTCTGTTTGGTGTTTGTCTTGTCTGTCTGATGAGTGGAGGTATATCTTGGGTGAAAGGTTGCTAAATCTCGGAAGCCAGTTGCGGGCCGCAAGGGTCTAAGTGTTGCTGCTCAATCTGTAACTACGGCACCAGAAACTGAGGCTGAAGCACAAGCAAGCACTGAAGAGTCTTTCAGTGAGACCACTGAAGATGCAGTTCCTGCTGTTCTAACCCCAAAGAAGGTCACACCACGGGTTAAAGACATCATGAAAGTGAGTGTACAGACCCTTTGTCTCTTTCTATCAAAGGGTGAATGGTCCCTTAACACTCACTCCTTGCATCAAAGTGCCCAGATTTTATGTATTCCAAATTTGTTACATGTTTTCTACAAGCGTTGAGAAAATTCAATAGCTTCTATAACAGAGGAGAACCTGGGGCATTACAACAAAAACAACTCTTACAGATTGGCTGGTCAGCCTGGCAGAGTTGAAGAATGGAAGCTGTCCCATCTACTTCTGCACAGTAGCTGCTTAAGTAAATCATCTGCAGATTTGAACCTTGAACCCTTAGCTCTTCTTTTGCTTTCTGACAGTTTTGTGTGGAATTAAATCATGTGCAGATTCTGAACAGTGAGGCACTTCTAGCTGCTACTAAGGACATCACACTTCCAGATATTAGGCCTGGTGATGTTGTCCAGATTAGATTTGTAAGCTCCTTGAAATATCACAAGCTATTTTGTACCTATGTTCTCTGTAACAAGCTTTGATCTTAAATCTAGCACATGCTTTTCTTCCGATTTCAGTTTTTTGTCTTGCTAAGAGTTTATCATTCATGTGGTTGTTCTGGGGGGCTCGAATTTACTTGAGTGGGTTACATATACAGCTTTGTGGTATGAGATTATGCTGAAGATTTCCATCTGGAAGGTGCTCTGTGCATGATGTAATGGAAATCTCATGCCAAATACATGTCTTGAAGTAAGATGGTCTTGGTGGTTTAGAGTGGGAGTGTTACTCAATCATCTGTTCTGCATGCAGGAAGTGCCAGAGAACAAGCGGAGGGTATCATTATTGAGAGGAATTGTAATTTCTCGACGAAATGCAGGCATCAATACTACTTTCAGAATTCGAAGAGTGATGGCTGGGGTTGGTGTGGAGATTGTCTTTCCCTTGTAAGTAAATATTTCCCTGAACTAAGCTTGCTAGCTTCTGTGCATTTTGTCCATGTAAATTGCAAAGTACAATTTCTTCATTTCCTCTTCTTATTTGTGCTGAGGTTGCAATCCAGTTCTCCTCCTACTCTACCTTCAAGAGTTAACCCTCTTTGTCTGTGATGGTGTCTACTGCCCTTTTTCTGGGTTGATTAAGTCTTGGGATTTGTAATGCTCAAATGATCCACAAAGAGTCTTGGACTCCTTGGACTTTGTGGCCACAGCTTCAGGTCAAGGTTGCACAAAAGAGAACCCTAAACATCAAAGGCACTGGATCCTTGTCTAACTAGGGTTTGTGTCAGTGCATTAGGATTGATGTCTGTCCATAGGCTTTAGAAATTTTATTAATTTGTCTGTGGTTTTGCACACTGTGGTGGAAGAACCTAGGGTGAGTGGCTCTGAAGGTGCTTGCCATATAATGGACTATACATTTATGCTCGCAGGTACTCACCAAACATAAAGGAAATGAAGGTGCTGAGCAAGAGGAAAGTGCGGAGGGCAAAGCTCTTCTATTTGCGGGACAAGATAGCTCGTCTCTCATCCTGCTGATTGCTTGTTTTGCCATTTAGTGATTTTGGCTTGGCTGTTCTTGTCAACGCTTATCGTTGTTCTAGAGGCCTACCTCTCAAGAAATTATTATGTTCAGATTTCACAAATTCAAAAGATAATCATGATAAAAGATAGGTTCACCATGTTTTGGCCTTCTGGCTACTTTGCGGGTTTTGCTAATTGACATGATTGACAATGGATTCTGTGAGTGCTGGATTTGAGATAATGTTATATAGAAGCAATTATATGCTGTGTTGCAGAAAGTCATCATGATCTGATCTGGCTGATGAGAAAGATATGCTTCCTAATTGAGTTGTGTGCATCGAGTACCTGAGGAGTGAACATGGACATGAGGGAGGTGTGGATCCCCAGTCCCCATCCTAACCAAGGTTTCGATTGAGCAAATGAGATAATCTCCTTGCACTCCATTAGGGCTGCAGAGAATCAACTACATACTTGTGGTCACTTGTACAGGACAAGCTAAAATTAAATGAAGCTTACCTTCAAAAGCTTTCATAGAGTGACTCTTGTAAGGTTATGAGTGAACTCAGTCAAGTTACCTTCAAAGTTTGTGGAGATTTCTCTGGAATGTCATAGATACGGTGCTTCATATTGTAGGTTAAAATTCCACAAAAGTTTTCTATTAGAACCTAGGTGTTTTTACTTGTGTCATTTGTTGCATGTGTGTTTGGAATCAAGTCTACAGAGTCAGACTTTGGATGTACCATCTCAAATCTTGATCAATTGAAACATCTTTCAGATACATTCCAGAGTTTTCATTTTCCTGAAGTATAGTTGCCCAACATAGCACTACAGCTTACTCCTCCTAACTGTGGCTGGTCTAGGACTCTGGAGGTTTAACGGACAAATGCCACTTATGGCAGTTCTCTCCTTAGAGTTCTTCCCCACCTTGTGCCAAGTGTCCTTCTGGAATAAGTTCTCTTCACATAGAAAGTGGGTCATGGGGTTAAGGCAATCTCTACTTGATGTTGTAGTTTTTGATTTGAAGGGTTTGTATGATCTGACTTTGGAACTGCAATGTGATAACATTTTCAGCTGTTTTGGCAGCAAACCGTTTTCACTGCCCAGCTAGGTTCTCCATGGTTTCAGTAATTGGATTGGGCCCAAAATAATGCTATATTCTATTGTGGTTTGGCATCTTCAATAAAAAGCACAATAGATTGGCATTAGGCGACTTTTGGAGTATGGCAATGCGTGAGGAGTAGGGTGTTCCCAAAATAAGCACCTGCCTGAGGTGGAGCTGAGGGTTGGTTATTCGGGAATGCCCTGCTCTGAGGGTGTTAACCAACATAACTTCTTATTTCTTTCTCTGATACCTGGTGGGTAGATGGAAAGAAAGAGAAAAAAATGAAATGCTCATCAGAGTGGGCATTCCACTTTTCAAAGTGCCCCACCATTTGTGGAAGAAAAGTTATTGCTTGGTAATGTGCCCTCCAGATACACGAGAAATTTTCTGCTGGTGCTTTACATTATGGACAAGCAAACAGAAACCTTAGAGTGCAAGCCAACCCTCTTCGACAAACTGAATGCCAAGGGTTTCAAAGTTCAACCTTTCAACCAGTGTTGGGCAGGTAAGTACTTTACCTTGATACATCCATGTGCAGATAACAAGGTAAATACATACCCTAGAATCATTATATAGCAATATATGCATTTTCCATGGTTTGCAATACTTCTAGGTACAATGGATTTGTTCTAATTATGGTGACTAACTATTCAAAATATTTTCTTTTGTGCATTTTATTTTTCTCCATTACAATGGTTAACTGTAACAAGATTCTTAACATATGCTCTTGGAATTCATTTACATGTTACTAGCACCTGCCATTATAAGAATGCTTTGAATGTATTCTTAAGGTTGTTGATTGTCTTCATTATAATTTCATTAGTTTTTTAATAAGGTTTTAAAAAGTTTCACATGTTTACGTTTCTAACATGTAAATGTTCTGTAAGAGTTTTGTTACCATATTTGCTGGACAACCATTACGAGGGGAGCCTCTCAAGTTCTTGTACAATACAAACTCTTATCCTCTGCCCTTTACATTACTTTGAAAGTACCATAGTCTGGTTCGTGTATTATCTTACATCAAGTTAGTTTGCTTCAGAAAGGTGATTTCTGATGGAGCCATATCACAGACATCTCATAACCCCATAAGTCATTCTAACAGTCACATTCACTTTCTCAGATCAATCATGAGCAACTACTTCAAAGGACATACTCCAAGCAATAACAATTCAGTATGTAAGTGGTTTACCTTTTTGCTAGGATTTTTTGCATTTTGATACATTCTGCATTCAAAGAGGTAGACTGTTATTGGAAAGCCAATTTAATGGCCTCCATGTGGCTATATATTATCCCAGAGAATCCTGAAGTGTTGAAAATCAGATGTGCCATAACACGTGTGCAGATATTGTAGTGGCAACTGTTTCCAAGAGAATGTGAAACATGCAATTTACTGTATAACTGTGAAACATGCAATTTGCAACTCATTCCACAAGCTGATCAACCTAAGTCAGTGCACATGCCTCTATGTTGGATTATGCCACCAAGCAAATGGTCTTGCAAATGTGCTTGTTGATACTGTGTCTTTCTGTTTGTTGGACCAGTGATTTGGGCTTAAATGCTCAAAAGCAGTCAATAGCGTGTCACACATTGCCTTGAATAAGGACATCTATGCAGCTCCAATAGTGGCAAGTGGTCAGTTCTTTCTGCAAGCACAACTTGCCAACAGCCTACAAATCAATCAATATGGGAGCCCTTAAGGACTTTCAAGTGCAGGAGTAAAAGATACATAGATCACTGGGAGGTTCCAGAGAGCATCAGACAGTTCACAATTCAACAGCTCACAAAAGTCATAGGAGGATTCAACAAGCTTTGTCATATTAGTTCAGGTGGATTTGGTGCAGAGTATTCTAGTTGCCTTGAGGATGGGACACTTATTGCTATAAGAAGAGCGTCTCCCTCAAGCTTGCAAGGTCATGCTGAGTTTTGGAATGAACTTCCCCTTCTCAGTTCCCTACATCACCAACGTCAACTATAGGGATTCTGTGATGTTAGCAGTCTGCGGACATTTCATTTTTACCAATTCCAATGTCTTTAAAATCCTGTCAGTACTTTGTGCATGCTTATGCAAGATGGTAGAGCACAAGTTGTGCTAACTTGTTGGACATATACAATCACAAAATTGGATGGGATATCCACCCGGGTACTTTTGCTTTCCATTTGGTGCCTTCTGTGCTGGGAATTGACTACTCTTAAATTACTAGTGTTCCTGTTAATTGATTGAAAACTCTTCTTCTTGTTCTTCATTACAATCCACCCCAAATTTCATGGTCTAGATGTTGTTAACATAAGCACCTTCAGTCTCCAACCATTCACTGGTCTTAAACTACTTGTATTCCTGTTAATTACCAGACTGAAAATTGCAAATTACTTAGTAGGATCACAAATCAGAGAAGGTAAATTGAAAGAAAATTGCTACCAAAATTTTCTTCTTTTTTTGCAGTAACTCTTGCTCTTGGTTGTGGCCTGATCACACACCCACCAGGGAAGGGTGCTTGCTTGCAATGTTATTATTTGGAATATGTGTGAGCAAGGACACAAGGCATTGCAATCAGTTCAGGAAAATGGATCTTGTCACTTTCATAAGGGTTTGTTGCTTCTGAATACATTAAGGTACGAACAGGTCAACAACACTAAAAGAAGAAGAAGGAGAAGAAGAAGAAAAAGGTAGGCTCACTGTTGAAGAACAGATCATTCAAAGCTGTTGCAAGGCTGATGACATTAAGTGACAACCTAATTCATATACATAGCAAATTATATGGGAGTATATAAGATAGGAAGTGCAACCTGGTGGTCACTAGAGTCTTCAAACAGATCATAATTGTTCATGATTCCTACAGTGGAAATGTGCAGGTGAGCCATGGGCCAAACCTGAAGGCTTCATTTGTCTCCAAGAGCAAAACTCAGGCAGATTTTGATGAGGAGGCCACAGAGATGGATTTGTCCACTCCAGAAAAGGTGTCATGTATGTGATCACAGTTACCCCAAGCTCCTCCAAACAATATCAAATGGTCAAGTATCTTAAGGTGTGCAATTGCACTCCATACTTCTATCTTCATGTATAAACAATCCAGGTTTACAAATGGGCAGCTCTTGGAAGGCAGGAGAAAATCACACTTGGGTGGAGGAGTATCAAGCACCTCATGTTTGTAACTGGAAATCTTTTGCAAAGAATGAGCTCCACAAAGCTTGGAAAGAATGGATATCCTTGAACATGGCAATTCTTGTCTGTGTGTGTACAGATGATATTCACAATGGCTATTGTACTCACAAGAGAGGCGGGAGACACACACGTGTAAGATAGATCATGACTCCCAATCAACATCCCATTGTGCTGCCGGGAATGCATCCACTCTGAGCTGCACTCAAACTAGTGATCCACACATCATCTGCCATAATAGAAATAGCATCATGATTGCAATTCCAGCTCCAGTATGCATGTGTGGCATTGACAATTTTAAGTTCACCATGTCCGAAGCTGGACTCCCGGAACATTGACCACACAAATTGGGGCCAGCCAGCTGCAAAACATCCCTCCCCCAAACAAAGCTTACAAGACCCGATTAAGAATCTTGACTATCATTGGACAATGTGTACAGTCTCTTGCAAATGTGTTGTTGTGATTGAGTGATGTTGATCTCTTGATTATTTTGTGGCATTCTAGATTTCAATGCAATGGGGTGATGAAGACTTACATTTTTGCAAGACCTTCAATATTTCCTCCATTACCAATTGTGATGTACACGATTCTACAGGGGTCTGATTGCTTCAAATGCACTCTTTCCTGGTTATACACAAACATGAAAGCATTTCAATTTTAAAAAAAATTGCCACTCAATCAACCTCCAGATCAACAATGAACCCAAGAAGGAAATATGGCTGCCTTGTATCTGAGTTGCTTACCATATGCTCATAACATGGACATGACCAGCAAACACGATATTGATGTGGGCATTGTAATGCATAAACTCCATGGCTGCCATCATTGCATGTCCATCACGTTGGTGGGCAGAGTTGCTGTTGTACCAGGGTGCATGAAGGACTGTGATTAACCATGGCGTCTTAGTTCTATCCACTTTTCCCACATCTGCCTGTTATCATATCAATTTGCATACACATGGATCAGATCATCAAAATTTCCCATTGAGACAGAAGTCCTATAAGGGTGAAGATCAGATATAGAGGGATAATACATCTAGTTGGTGGAAAATCACATGGCATTGAATCATTGTTCTAAATTTCTGTGTGAAAAAGAGGGGGAGAGAGAGAGAGAGAGAGAGAGAGAGAGAGTGATGTTGACAAACACCTGAAGCCATTGATATTGTGCAGAATCTGTATTGAAGTCAGCATAAGATCCAAGCATCAGAATGTGAACCCCTGCAACTTTGAATGAATAGTACAAGTTTGAACATGATCCGCTCTCCTTGTAAGGCATGTCCCAGCAGGTGTTCTAGACACAAAGCTTTCCATGAGAGGATTGTCTTTAATCTCATGGTTTCCCTCAGTCACCATCCATGGCCAATAATTTGTGTATGCTGACACCATGTGCCCAAAAGTGTCCCATAAGAATTGGTTCTTGTCAGCATAAGATAAATCCCCAGCAAACAGTAAGATATGGTAACCATAGCCTGCAATGTGCTCCAGAGTAGATGCTATCCAATCAGTTTGTCCCAGATCACCTGCAGCAATACATTTCAAAACACAAGGGTATTCCATTAGCAGCAAGCAATTCATGAAGACAATGTATTTTCTGTGGGTTCTGCATTCATTCTCTCTCTGAAATGATTTCACTCTAGATCAGTTGACATCAGGTTCGTGCACCAACCATAAGGTAGAAACACCTAAAACCATGACTGTACCCTAAACCATGCCCTACTACCTCCCTGAACCATTCAAATATGCTTATGAATGCATAACTGCATCCCTAAACCATTCAAATAAGCTTATGAATGCTCGACTGCCATAACTCTCAGTTTAAGGTTCTTTTGAAAATGTCCAGTCCATTCCATGACTTATTTTGAGCACATGTGACCTTGGCTACAAGATCCTCTCTTTGACTATATCAAAGATGCAACCCTGCAAAACTTTTTTTATGAACATGCCGTAGATTTGGAGAATGTGCAAAGGAATAAGAAAAAGGAATAGGAAGAATTTATAGGATGTCAAGTTAGCTCAAACTAGATGTCAAAATCTCTCCATGTCAGTACAGAATGCAGGTGCTCTATGTATAAAAATAGAACAAAAGAAATGAATCAAAAAAGAAAAAAATCCTTTTTGTCATTGATCATTGGACGATCCTTTAGTTCCTTTTAGTTGCAACCACCACAAAAGTTGCCAATAGTTGCCAAAAGTTGCAGCCAATTTTGTAGTTTCTGCAACTTTTGTGGTAGCTGTTGGATAGCAATTTCAGTTTGTGGTAGTGGTGGTCAGTGGTTGCCTTCAGAAGAGAAAGAAAACAAAAACTCCTCAGGATGGATGGATCCTGCAGAGACATTCTAAAGACAAGACCTTGAATTTCGATGTCTGACAAAGGGTTTGAAAACATACCTGCATGTATACCTGAGGGTGTGCATTCTAGAAAGGTCTTCAACACCTCTCCACTCGTGCCATTGAAAATTTCCTGCATCTGTATACAAGATTACAAGGAGGGAGGGCGTACGCTCTATGAAGTCCCCAGTTCCCCCAGAGAACACATCCACCAGTCTAAAAATCTTGATAGTCAAACAAGAAACACTTTGCATTGATTGAAGGCCCACGATTTACATGTCTTGTCCCATACTTTCCTAACATCTCTAATTCTCCTCTCCTGTCTAGAAGCTGGGGTAACTAACACACACAAGATTGTGCTGCCTAACAATGGGCACCTCAAATCCCTCTGCAGTATAAAACAGCATGACCAACAAGTTGTGGACCTAAACAGTCAAAAGTTATTGCTGGGCACACTGTGCGCGAGGTCCACCATTGTCTTCATCTTCTTCATAAGCTTCCTGCTGCCGTTGTTGTTCCTTCCTTCTCATCTCATCATCAATGTTAACATCAACGAGTGTCGTCTCCTCACACTCATCCAACTCCATTTCTGTCATCTCGTTGACTGTTCTTCTAGGAAAAATATGTTCAACAGCCTCCAGTTGCTCTGTATGGAGAGATCCTGACTCAGGAAAGTCAACTGAGAAGTGTATGTACAACTTGCCCTTCATAAATGGCCGCTGATAGTGAGGCATACCCTCATCATTTACTGCTTTGTATTGACCTGATCAACCAGAACAACAAATCTTAGATGCAAGGAAATATAGCAGTGCATTCCTTGTTATGACAAGCTCCATTTCAACAGAGAGAATTGGAGGTGTGGCTATGGAAATGCTCACTCACTTGAGATTGGATAGATATCCGCAACTGCGAAACTATTAGTGAAAGGTAAGAGAATGAGAACAAACCTGGCTTGATTATTTCCCCTGGAGTTGTCTTGACAAGAAGCTGTCTCCCATCCAGATGTGTGAGGGGAAATTGGAAGCCACACAGTGCCTCAGTCAGGGACAAAGTGTGCTCTACAAACAAATCATCACCCTTCCTCTGAAACTTTGAATGCTCCTTCTGTTGCAGAACAAACACTATGTCTCCTGTTTGTGTGTCAGGCTGCAGATGCATGATAAGTTTAGGTCAGTAACCTAGACCCACAGACCGGCGCTTAAAAAAAAATGTACTTCATAGAGGAAGAAAATACACCTTAAAACTTAAAATCTTCTGCAACGGAAGGAACTTGAATGATTTTCCAAGAAGGTAAGCTAATCCAACAAAACTTCAAGTAAACAGGAGTTGTACATAGACCAGATCATACCGCCTCATCTGCTTCTCCCTGGAATGTGATCTTCTGCCCATGTTGTATCCCCTTCTCCACATGAACTTCCAACATCTTCTTGTCTTGCACAACCTTCTGTCCTTTACATTGTGGACACTTGTCCTTCTCATCGATAACCTCTCCTGTGGAAACAATCACGCAATAACTCTACAATGAATAATCCAAAGTATGAAAGCTTCCGAAAAAAATCATGGACTGCAGGATTTGTAGGAAGTGATTTGCAGAACTGACATTCAAGCTGGATACACAAACCTGATCCTTTGCAATCAGGACAAACATGCTGCATCTGCTGTATCATGCCCGGCCCCAGCTGACGAATTGAAACTTTCATGCCGGATCCCTGACATCCAGCACATCGACTTGATGCACCAGTCTTTGATCCCTTGCTGCAAGGATTACACAGCAAACCCCCTTGTCATTGCACTTCTTAATGCACATACTTTGTTAGGTCTACAATCCACTTCCTGATCACACCTCTCCAGATTGGCCTGGCAAGAAAACAAAGTGTGCATGTCACAGATTATGAAAGCAAATCCCTGCATGACTATCAGCAAAAAGCAAGATAGTCAGACATGTATATCTCACCCCTTGCACCTCGGACAAAGAATATTCCTTGACAAAGACAACTTCTTTGATGTTCCATTGTACAAATCTTCCAGTGACACCTTCAAAGGATGAACAACATCCTCACCCCTTCTCTGCCTGCGGCCACCTCTGCCACTTCCACCTGCAAAAGGTGAAAGGCAACCCACATCAACACAAAGCACATAATTGCAACTTCAGTACTGCACAGCTCAATTTAGACAAAAAGAATCCCACCAACATCATCCTCCCACTCTTTCTAATTCAAGTATGCTGCTGGATAAGAAAGGGTTCTACTACTCTAGAGACTGAACAGCCAGACAACATTGTGTGTAGGGTGTACCTCCAAAAGCTGAACCACCGCCACCTCCAAATAACGATTCAAAAATGTCAAATGGATTGTGGGTTGCTCCACCCATGCCCTCCTTGAGGGCATCCTCTCCAAACTGATCATAGACTTCTCGTTTCTCAGGGTCACTCAACACTTCATAAGCCTGAGAAATCTCCTTGAACTGCATGATCCAGAGCACATATATTCACATTCCAAAAGGTCCATCATCATTTGACATGAACTGCTGTGTTGATATTCTGGATAATTATACAAACCCGGCAAGTAAGCAGCTGCATATAAGTAACAAATAAACATTGCAACACAACTTTGCCACCATTCCTTGACACTTTACTGGTAAATAAAAAACAACACTGCATCTGATGAGGCAATCATCTCCTAGGTTCTAAAAATGAAAATGTTTGAACAAACCATTGTTGGAACCGACCAGCAAGCAGTACAAAACTCATTCTCCAACATAGTTTCTCTGATCCAATCAGAGCTATAGATGAACCCTAAAATGCCTACCCACATGTGGTCTAAATATGAAAATCTTGGAACAATCCATTGTTGGAACCAACCAGCAATTAAGCAGTATAAAACCAATTTCTCTGATTAAATCAGGGCTGAGGCATCGACAAAGAAACCCTAAAAAGTCTACCCACATGATCTAAGTAAGAAAATCTTTGTACAACCGATTGTCAGAACCGACCAGCTAGCAGTAACAAAAATTATTCTCCAAGGCAATTTCTCTGATTAAATCAGAGCTGAGGCATTGATGAAGAAACCCTAAGAAGCCTACCTGCATGTGATCTAAATATGAAAATCTTTGAACAACCCATTGTCAGAAACGACCAGCAATTCAGTAGTAAAATAATTATTTTCTCCGACAGCATTTCTCTGATTAAAAATCAGAGCTAGGGCATTGTAGATGAAGAAACTCTAAAAACCCTACCATATACTTCTAAGTACTGTTACCATGAACAACAATATGATCACTTTCTTTCCTGTCTGCTGCCTTAGCTACAATCTTCCAATTCTAGGCACAAGAATATACAGCAACAGAAGACAGCTCATGCAAATGGAAACATGTTCAGATATCTTCTGCATGATGTATCTATCATTTCACATAGCATTCTGATGCATTTGTAATATCATGCACTGTAAGCTGAGGTCTGGTGACTTTCAGAGCAAATTAGGGCAAGAAACAAAGCACTGAGGTGTGTAATTAGCGAGAGAGAGAGAGAGAGAGAGAGAGAGAGAACATGACAGTGCACCTTATCGGGATCGCCTCCCTTATCAGGATGATTCTTGATGGCCGCTTTCCTGTAGGCTTTCTTCAGCTCCTCCTGCGTCGCAGTCACGGAGACTCCAAGAACCTCGTAGTATCTAGTACTGTCACTCTTCTTTGGTTGCTTGCGGCCGAACATCGCTACAAGATTTTCCTTATTTCCAGACAAGAAGAAGATAAAACCAAAACCAAAACCAAAAAACAAAAAGGATTTCCAAAAATCCGAAAGCGGTTAAAACTCCAGACTCCTAGTATCTAGACTTGTTCTGAAAACCGAGAGGAAAAAAAGATCATGCAGCAGATCTGACTCCGAATTCCCTCCCAAAAAAAAGGAAAAAAAGAAAAATCTCTCCTGAACCGCTCCTTCTCGAAACTTCAGGAAAAGTACCTTAAAAACTCGCAACAAAAACAACAACAAAGACGTTTTTCCTTGCTAAATATACTTCCTTCTCTGAATCTATGAAGCTCTTAATCTAACCAACACCACACAAAAAACACAAAAAAGAGGGGAAAAAAAACACCAAAAACACCAGTTTCAAGCCGGATTTGTTTGCCCTGTCTTCCTTCTCGTCTTATTTCACCTTATGCACAGAAATCGACGCAAGAATTTTGCCAAGAATTTTTGCTCTCGAGAGCAGGAGAGCACAGATTCCCCGCTCTGCAACAAAACCCACATGCAGAGACATGGCTTTCTTTCTCTAGCTCTCCCAGGAGGAGGGAAACATCCCAACCGTTGCTTTTAGGTCTAGATCCATCTGCGCTGGTGACGAAAGATCGAAGCCGTTGGAATTTACGTGGCCTAGATTCATCCGGGCTGAGTGACGATAGATTTTAAGCCGTTAAAATATATCGGTGGTCTAGATTCTTCGAAGCTCTGGTGACGAAAGATTTAAACCGTTGGCTAGTAGGTGGTCTAGATTAATCCTGGCTGGAGACGAAAGATCGAAGCCGTTGGAATGTACGGGTGGTCTAGATTCCTCAAAGCTCAATGAGAAAGATCGGAGCCGTTGGGGCTGTAGGTGGTGGTCGAGATGGAATTCAAATTTTTGTTTAAATTTTAATTTGATTGAATTAGAATTCAATCAGATACAATTGAATTGAATTGAATTTTAATTCGATTTCTTCAAATGATGCAAATTAATAATGTATAAGATATTTTGAAATTTTGCTCGTGCTAGTGTTGAAAAAACAAAACTGAAAAGACACACGTTCCATTCTTCTTTACTTGGGAATTGGTTCAAACAAATTCTAATTTATTTGGGCATTGACCAAACAAATTTCAATTTGAAATTGTTATCTAAAAAGATGACTTATGGAACCCAAAGTTGAGTTCAGAATTATTACTTTAAAAAAGATGAATTATGGAATCTAAAGTTGTTTCATCTAAACTAATATTACATTCACACTTGGTGATAACATGATGACAAGATCCACATGTTTGACCCACATGTTTTTGACACCTTGTTTGTTACATTGGGATCTCTCAAATGAAAATGTCCTCTGGTATCATTGGAAAGCCTTTAATGAATAAAAGGGCAGTCCTCAATGGTTTCGTAATGTTTAGACCTATAGCGTAGGAGTTATTTAATATTAAACAAAAAAAATTAAATTGAAAGAAATTAAGATGCATTCTTGGTATTATTATTTTAAAACCCTCAACAAACAAGTATTTTATGGAAGTGAATTTATAACTTTTATACTTAAGTAGAGGAGAAAGGTTTGCTAGGAAAAAATCTATCAACAAATTTTTTTCGTTTGTAAAATGTCGTTATGATAATGACATTGCAAAAAGATAACGCTACAATGATAAGGACAATGAAGAGGGACAGGTTAATGGGTATCATCCGCTAGAATTTGAAAATTATTATGATAAGTAGGAGAGTACCTTTCAAATTGTGTAAGTTATTATTTTTACAACATCATTATGACATCAACAAACAAGATTTATTCAACCCAACAAGGGAATAAAATATAGAAAGGAAAAAATGCGACAATGTTTTATGATATGGGATCCATTGAATTTTGAGTTGGTTTGTCAATGGAAATTGAATAAAAATTCAAAATTCAAATTAGTTATGTAACTTGTTCACACTTGGGTCAATGGGCACATACCATACCATAGTTTCGAACAAGGCAAAAAGATGGCAAATATGTGCATGATATGTGATTGAAGTATTGTGTTTATGTGATTTGTTTGCAAGGAAAACTTTCCATCATTTCGTTTTCATGGAGTTGTGGCAAGTTGTGCATTGAACCAATTTGTTGAAGTTGTTTGTGTGGTTGTGATACTGTTGCTTTTGTCGAAGCACTCACAAATTCTAGGTCCCGCAATTTTTTCATTTCATCAAACTTTCATGGTAGTGGATATTAAGTATGATTTATAAAATTAATCTACATTTTAAATATAATAATTAATATTTTAAAATTATATAAATTTCTGAAATTATAATTAAAAAAAAGTTACACATGTAAAATATTTACAGACATACATTGTATAAATTATTATTTAGACCAAAATTAGAATTTGTTTTAGTGAAATTTTGCCCAAATGCAACACAAACCTGTTTTTGAAATAATATTTTGTCACAAATTCCTTTAAAATTTGGGGGGGAAATTGCCAAAATAGTAAGACTTTTGGGTTGGTTTTTCCAAATTTGAAAACCTTGCTTTTGTAGGTTGTTGAATAAAAGCATGAACACGTAAAAATTTATTGTCCCACTTGTCCTATTATCATTTAATATTAATGTTTTTTTGAGATGATAGTTAAAGAAAAATTCCAAAAAAAATTTACATAAGATGATGCAAAAAAAATAAAATTGCCTTGAATATTAAATATGGGTGATGTGTTACAAAAATGTTACAAAATTGCCCAAGTCCAAAACAAACCTTAACTAAAAAGGTAAATACGGGGTCACTTGTAACATAAAATGTTACCATAACATTCTAAAATCCAGAAAAATATCTTAACCAAATGGGGATAAACTAAGGGCTATATGTGTCACTACTAGAGGGGGATGGAATCCCATTGGCCCTCCTATACCACACTATTATAACCTATGCATCCTAGACTAGCTAATGCATAAATACCCTTTGATTGGCCAATGATGCCTACACAACATTGGCGATAAACATTTCCTTAGTGATGCCTCAAACCTTGAAACAAACAACACAAAATAATAAATATGGAATATGAAACCAGAAACCTAAAATAAGAATCAAATTGAGTATGGCATTGTTAGAACTTACTAACCATGAATCAATTTTGATTCATGGTATTATGTAAAAAGGCCAATCTCCTTACATCGCACAGTATGCATGGACATACTCTTTTAGTTGTGTCATTCCAAGTGCCTTTGCATAGCCAACTCAAGTCTCTAAAATCACAATTGCCAAGTCCTTGTTGCATTCCACCTTGGCTTGCACATTGAAGGGGATAAACCCCACACCCCATTTAATTAGGCCAAGAAACTCAAGTATGGTGTATAGCTTGACAAGTAAGGGTTTAGGAACCTCATGTGTGTCTCTCATAGCAACTTGGAGCTTGTCCCACTCCATTTGCATGCCTTTTAATGAAACCGGGCTCAAGATTTGCACACTCATGGTCAAATGGTTTTGATGCCTCGAGCCTTCCTCCCAAATAAATGGGTTTCGGGCTCAATGGGCTCCATAATAACATTATGATGTGCATGCAAATGGCATACCAAGTTGTACTTATCAATATAGGTCACATCACACCCATCAACGTTACAAGCAAACTTGGTACCTTCCTTTGCCTAATGTACACCCTTTAGGACAACCTTGGGAGGGGTAACCACAACTGAAACCAATTATAAAAACAAAAATAAAAAAACCTAATGTGAGAATTAATTACATTTTATATGAAGTTAAGCCCATATACAATGAAGGCATTGCATGGATAGATAAAAGATCAAAAATAAAATATGAAGGTATTGCATAGAAAAATAAAAAATAGAAAACACAAGATGAAGGTTTTACACAAAGGATAAAAGATCAAAATCAAAAGAGAATGGTATTGCATAAAGATAAGACAATGAAAACACAAGATGAAGGTATTACTAAAACCAAGTGTTCAAAATTGCAATAAATGAAACTAAATTTAGAAAAAAACATTATCATTTATATAGCCTTAAGGTATTGCTTATAAACTTTAACCCCAAAAAAAGCCCAACTCACCCTCTCGCATGTAGAAGGAAGGTGGGGCAAAAGTTTAAGGACCACAATTAATGAAGGTATTGCAACCAAAAAATTGATACAAAAACTCCACCCATCTTTTCTACTTGAGAGGATGGGTGGGGCAACGAATTATAATAAGTAAAGTTCAATATTTCACCTTCACCAATATCAACATGAGGTACAACATGTTCATCTGGCAATGAAACAAAACTTCCATTCTCTTGTTCTAGCATTAGACCCAAAGCTACACTTTCTTGTTTTATCATCAAAGTGGTTTTCTATAAATCAATTTCAATTTTGTTAGCATCTACTGTAGATGTTCCACCAACATCAACACTTGTTTGCATTTGTTCCTAAATAATCTTAATTGGAACCAATGTAGCCAAATCCTCAACACTTGCTCGCATTTGTTCCTAAACTATTTCAGTTAAAACAAATGAGCCAAATCTTCAACACCTACTTACATTTGTTGTCCCATTGCCCCTACTTCCATATCTCTTTCATTCACAACACGATGGACATCATCCGCATCATAATTCCTTGTTTTTTTGCGAGTTTGCATGTACAAAAAAACAAAAAAACCATTTTTAACCTTTCTTTGTTTTTAGCTTTCTCATCAACGAAACATAAGCATAAGATATGTAAGTAAAGCAAACAAGTCAAGGACCAACAAAGGAACCTTTGTCACTTTGGACCCAAAAGATGAAAAAAAAAACTCCTTGTTGTTGCCATATAGGCAAGAACAACAAATAAAAAAAGATGTTCACCATCATCTTTGTGGAAGCACCTACAATCAACCAAAAAAAATACAACGCTTATCATCATCTATGTGGAGGCACCCAACAACTTTTAAAAAGGGCACCCATCAACTAAAACAAATGAGATTTGGAAGCACCCATAGCTCAAAAAATTGAACTCATTGTTGTTTTTGTGGAAGCGAAAACAACTCCAAAAAATTTGAGATCAGTAGCTCAAAAAAAAATGTAGTTTTTGTGGAAGCACTAGCAACAAAAATAGAAATAAAATATGAGTAAAAGTTTACCTTGAAGCAATTGATGGAGCTCGTGTAGCTTCAAACTTTTCAAAGTGTTCTTCAAATTGCTAGTCATGTTCTTCAAACTCCTCATTTCTCAAGCTCGAGTTGTTTGTAAGCTAAACCTTATTTTAAGTTCACAAGTAAATCCTAAACCCAAATGTTGAAGTTGTTGGCAATGGTGGTGAGTGCAAAACTGGTGGGGGAGGAGGGGTTAATAACATGAAGGAGGTAAATGGGTTGGTAGCATGATGGGTGGTAGGACGAGGGGTGATAGGAAGAAAGGTGGTATGTAGGATGGTAGGAGGTCCTCAAAAAAACTTGGATCAAGAGTGGCAAGAAAAATAAATAAATAAAGGAAGCCCAAAAGGGAAAAAAAAAATTGGGAAAAAAAAGTAAGAAAGAATAAAAGGTCCATGATTTTATTTTTTTGAACCAATCGAATAAACTAACCCTTGGAGACAATTTCATTCCATCCATGAAATCCAGAATGAGATTTCTTGGATGGTGCATTAGTGGGTGTTAGGTCCTTCACGTTGTAATGCACATGTCATAATAGATTATTTTACAAAACATAATTATTATTTTTTCCATTTTTCAACAAATAAAATGTAGAGCAAGATGTAAAGTCATTTATCTAGTTTATTATCTAGCACATGTCAAAAAATAAAAATAAAAACCCCCTCATCCCTCATTTATTATTGGTCCTATGAAGGAAGAATGGGAATTTAGCCTGAAAAGATGTTAGTTTTTCAAGGGTTTATTCAAGGTAAAACCAACAAGCCATTTTGTTGCTCATGCTATTCAGGGCTTCTGGAAAAAATAAAAGATAAAAATTTGCAAAACATGCAATTACTATATAATTGCACATGGTGGGTGTTTTCAAGGTTTCATGGTTTTGATAAATCATTTGAACCCCAATACATTTCAGTGCCATGAAACTAGCCTAGTGAATTTTACTTGTTCTTTAAACCATAATTAAATTAAATTATTGGAATTTCTTTTTTCTTAATATGGTTACATCTTTATGTTGTGTTTTAGGAACTTTGTTTTGTACATTTTGGATTACTAGCTACATATTTTACATGAAAAATATTTTTACGGTGTTTTTTCCTTCTAATTACCAACATATATTTCATTATCTTTCTCTAAATAAAACAATGATTACATACTTGATTATCTAATGCAATGGAATGTTTTTGAATAAACATTTGAAGGCTCTCACGTGCCATTAAGTGCTTTCCAACAATCTCACTATTTGTTAAAGTTGTCAACTGAGTGAAAATCCCTATTGCAAAAATATTTCATTTTGACCAATCAATAGGAAACCATAAATTATTACCTAAACCAATCATCATATTAGTCCCTAAGCAATTCTATTATTGGAATGTCTTGGTTTCAAATCATACATGAGGCTTCCACCTCAAATGCCTCCATCAAGAATTTTCCATCTCCTCATTCATTTTTTACATGGCAATGTTTGTTTAGGAGTTGAAGGTTGTTTTGCATAAATACTCAAAGATTCCACTTTGATGGGGTCTACTTAGGCAATGTACTTAGAAACCTTTTTAAGGTTTCAATTATGGGTAATGCAATCAAGCTACTTGCAACATTGTGGGTTAATATTTTAACAATTATTTTTGATAAACAAGAATGTAAACAAAATACGTCTTTTGGGAACGCCTCGTGACCTAGTGGTTGATCCATAATCAATTTCTTGCTAGTTGTTGCACCATTGTACGAAGATGGAAAAAATGAATATATATATAATTATTTTTTGCAAGATTCTTCCATGGTTAGATTTAAGATTACAATGCAAAAATGTTTGATTCCTTGGATAAGATGATTATGTATTATTTAATGTCTTTAGTCTATGAACTTCTCAACTATTATCATTGTTATAATACTTTTTATAACGTTCGATGCTTAGTAGATTATTAAGTGGGATGGTTAATATTATTCACACCAATAGGTAAGCATTGGTCATTGTAATACCAAAGAGGTGAATATCAAATATACTAAGGGGAATTTTTTTGATGCAATCATTTTGATCAACCTTTGATGAAAAACGATAATATGCCTTGATGATTTTTTCTCAATAGATTTTTTTAAATTAAAAATTAAAAATTCAATGTTTTTCCTTCCAAAAATTATTTATCATGGTGCATTTTCCTTTTTCTTTTATTTGAAATATTAATGACATAAAAAAAAATGAATGTATCGTAAGTACACATTTTCGACTACTAGTTATCCATTTTGCATGTAATATGTTTTAGTTGACCTACTACACAACTATCACTATCACATTTCCATTGCCAATTTGGTTTTGCTTTGAATGTATTTTGGTTTGCTCATAATGGTGTCATTATTGGTTATTTGTAATAAATTAATGTGCATATTAAATCACATAATAAATCATGTGAGGTGTAAGGCTTTATGAACTTTTTTTAGTTTTATTTTGCTTAATATATAAGTGAATGTTTGGGACCTTTTGGAAACACTTTCATTTGACTAGAATGGAGCTTGTTATATAAAATTGAAAATTTCATGGAATAAATTTAAGGATAAAATTGAAAAATTGGTAAAAGTTTGTTCAAAACTTTATGCATAATTTGTGAAAGTGTAAAATACATGATAAGAAAGATGATCATTGCATAATAGATTACATAACAAATAAATGTACAAATGAAAATTTGTGAAACCAAAAACATAGATCCCAATAGCTATGTAATAAAAAACATAGTTTCGATCTTTTACCAATTTGTTTTTTCACATTCACACTAACATGTGCTTAATGCTTTATGATGGGTAAAGCTCAAAGATGAAGGACATTCCCAATGTGGGGTGGATTCAACTATTGCCTAATTTAAAACCTTTTATTTTGAGAATGCCCACACCTTCATGTGGGGGTTTTACCTTGCACTTTTCACCTAAAATAACATTATTTAAGGGTTTTATTCTACAACTACACCAAATCATTTTTTGTGAAATTTCCAATGAAAAAAAACCCAAAATTATGTAATGCCCTCTAAAGTACTTGTTATAAAAAAACTTGGCCTTGGGTGAACTAGCACATGCATTCGTAGTTGGTACCTTAGTAAAAATTCCCAAATTCATTTAAATTATTTTAGATTATTTTAAATATCTGATCATTAAACTAAATTAGGGTCTCTGAGTTCAAATTTAACATTTTTTGGACTTAATATGGCCACTAGGGTAAAACCACCCATCACTAAACATCTTCCAATATTTTACTCATTACTTAACCAAATTGAATGACTTTTGTGTCATTGGATGTGCGGACTCAAGGCCTACAATTTTTTTTTTAATGTCAAAAAGTAGACAAACAATGCAAAGAACACAAGAAAAGGATGATGATAGTTTGCTTCAAAAGTTTTGAAAAAATAACTTTACACCCTTCAATAGTTCTAGCCTCATATTTTCATCATTTATAGTTTGTTTTTGAGTGATTTAAAACCCCATGCACGTGCCAACTAGGGCTTTATAAAGCGTCTTTGTATTTCAAAAGCAAAGACGCACCGACAAATTTTTTTAAGCTTGATATCCTTATCTGTTTAAATTCACCCATCACCAAACATTGAGCTCCCTTACACCAAACACCCCATAACTTCTCCATTCTTTTACTAAATCAAGCAATTTTTGTGCCATTGGAAGTGCTAGGTGGAGGGTTACAAATGTTCTCTGAGCTTCAGAGAAGCAGAGGAAAATTGGTATGTCTCATAACATACAATTTTGTCAAGTACAATTATCTCATGACTATGAACTGTGGAATGGTCAAGCCCCTGCCCCTTATGTCAGGTGAGGTGCCAGTGACCCTGCTAGGTGAGGTAAGTGATGCACCTAACAGGATGGTGGAGAGTTGAGTTCAAATGCAGCACTGAAGTTCTATAGTCTTGCAATTAGTATTCAACAAATTAATTGAGAAGTCCTTTGTGGTTGGAATTGTAATAGATGCCGAGGAGCACATCCCTGAAAGACCCTATTCATGGATCTTTGAACGATGTGGTCAAGAGGGGACAGCCTCATCTTGCAAGCAACCAAGTTCAAAACTGTTGAAGCGAGCTTCAGCACAGCCCACTTTGTTTCCATGCCACTGCTTTCATATATGTTGTTTTCAGTATCGAATGTCAAGACTTGTGGCACCATCAGGGATG
Source organism: Sphagnum contortum (assembly GCA_963920785.1). Classification (NCBI taxonomy): domain Eukaryota; kingdom Viridiplantae; phylum Streptophyta; class Sphagnopsida; order Sphagnales; family Sphagnaceae; genus Sphagnum; species Sphagnum contortum. The sequence goes on from OY987291.1 coordinate 9,964,489, forward strand.
TTTGTAGGAAAGGGATTGGCCTCTTTGGAGGCTTGAAGAATACATGATCCAAAATTACAGGTCAAGGGGAGAGGTAAGGCCATTCAAAATCTTCCTTCAGAAATTCTTGCAGGAGGCTTGAGTAAACCCTTGGGGTAAGATTAGTTGTGGCCTCAAATGTCACCCCACAGAAACCTAAATGTCACAGGATATTATCATCTGCCAGTGAATGCAGCAATAATTTCTGAGCTCCATCTGAGCCAGAGGCATATCTGACAACCATGTCAGAAAGTATAGTATAGAATTTGATCTTGGACTCTGTAGAAGATTGAGAAGATCCATTGATGTTCGTTCTAAACAGGATTTCCTTGTCAGTCAGCTACATACATAGCAAAAACTGTCATTGCAAGATGATGTAAACATAAGGTATTGCTTAGTTAAATGAGAACACCTTGGTCCAGCATCCATATTGACTGAGGTGAAACTAATCCACGAACAGCAGGCTGAACTCTGCACAACATGAAATGAGAATTAGTTTCTGGATGTTCAGATGATATAGTGACTTGCCTTCTTACACTGAACTTCAGTGGCACTGTTGGATTCGTGACAGAGCACTAGCCATTTGAAATGATTGGCTGACCCAATCCCTCCATCCTTTCAGAGATCAAACCAAGAGTAATTTGAGAAGCCAAACCTAGCTAAGTCTTGCAATCCAACACAAGTTACATATCAGTTGCACAGAAATTATGAAAGGTAAGACTGTGCTCTCACCTCCAGCCATGAAATAGAACAGATGGAAGTTAACAGACTTGCTGCACTTGATGTTTGTCAAAATCAAAAGCCAATAGACTCCCATCCATATCTTTCTAATGCTTTGCGTAACGCCTGTGTACAAAATGAGCCCAAATCATCAAAGATTTATAGTGGAAAGAAGAGTCCTCAGGAACTGTGAAATAACTAAATCAGAGTCCTCAATAACAGATGGACATGTCAAAGGACTGATATTTTCTTCCAGAACAGAAGTGAAATCTGTTCCAACATACCTTGATTCTTTTGCGATTAAAACCAAAGTCGATCTGCCCTGATCGAGATGCAGACCTGTACTCTACCAATGATCGTTTACCAGGGGGGAACCAAAACTCCACATCATCCACAAACTGTGCACATCAACCAGTTCTACACACATAAGTGCCTGTGAGCAGTTGCTACTGCTTTGATCCAAAAAAATCTAGACCATTTTCCTTTAAACAATTTTCTTCCTCAAGCAATGATCCACAAATGAGAACATTAGAAGTGACATCAAGGGATTTCATGGACTGACACTCAACAAGTTGTCAAGATGAAGAGTTTATAACATTCTGAAGAGTTAGAAATAATGTAGAGTTATAAGTTTCTAAGAGTTAGATACTTGAGTTATAATGTTTTAGAACACTTCTGATGTCCTCTGGGTCTAGGGTTTACTCAGGGCAACCAACCTGACTTGATAGCAGGAATGGTCAAACACTCACCCCTAAGAAAGGGCTCAAATATTCCACATAGACGTAGTCGTCAGTTTTCTCCACAATCCGGGGTGTGAAGTTGTCAGGCTTGGTTGATTGGATCTGAAAACACATTGCCAACAGATAGATCTTATTACTTCAACATGGTGCCTCAATTATGCTCCATGCAGGATGTCCTATGAGAATCGACTTACAGTTTCTAGAAGCTCAGCCATAGCCCTCTCCTTGGATGCAGGGTTTTTCCTTCCTCGTCCATCTTCTGGATTATATGTCCTGAAGGATGCAGGAGAAAGAAAGGACATTTTCTTTGAACTTCCACATTGTTTCAGGTTAGAAATCCATCACAATTGCACAAAAGCTGCCTAAAAGGATAGCACAGGTATATGTCTGCCTAGTTCTCACTAGAATCAAGAGAGACAACAAATGTTATATGCATAATTACAGCAGAAACCAAGGAAGGTTTAAGCCTTCTCATCAGGGTTTAGTATTTATTTCCAAAAAAAGTACTAGCCTCAATCAAGGAAGAATGATTAGTGCAGCCCTGTAGTACCAGGGGGGTATGTAGTGTGCAGGGTCATTTGCTTCCTCAGATGTGGAGATGCAAGGAGGGGCAAGTGGGCACAATGCCAAAGATGGCGGATTTGTCTGAACTCCCAAGTAATCAGGCCTTGTGCCACTGCAGAACCACTCCCCTCATCCAATTGACACTTCCCAACAAAGGAAACAACATGATTATTTGGTTCTGGGATTTTGGTTAAGTCTAATATATGCTTTGGAAACAAATTCAAGGAATTTTAGAGCGACTGCAGAAAAGAAGTATGTTTTGAGGCATAAACATGAGTAACAACAACAAGGATCATAAAAGACACCCTTCTAAAAGTACCTGAAATTGAGAAATGCCAGTAGCAAACCAGTACCGCTTGTACTCAACAACAAGGTTTCCCTATGAGCAAAGTGGTCACATAAGGAGTCAAAACTCAAAACCATGAAAGAAACATAAGCTTAGGCTCTGTGTGCAAACAAAGTGTTGTGCACATGAATTTCCTAGGTAGAACTTGCCCTCTGCTAGGATACACAATACTGTTTCAAAACTCAATGAGCATCCAAACTCTTGAAGGAAGAACAAACCTCATGAGGGCAGATCTGTTGTCACCAATTTCTACATTCTTGCAAGATCCTTGAGAACCAAGAAAGAATCTAGCCTCAAATCAACTACATAGAGAAACAGAAGAAGAACTATGGAATTGCAGCCTTGGAGGCTGGCTGTTGAAGTCAAGCAAGATCCACTCAAAACAAACAAACAATGCCAAGCAGCAAAATTTGCCAAGCAAGCATGACCACTTTATCTTCAAGCTTTAGGGTTTTGCCTGCTTTCTCAAAACACATATTGAAAATTGGATAAGGTCCATGCTTTGTGAAAAGTTTCTAACATTGTTGCAATGTTTGTTAGCACTCAGCAGCAGCAGCAGCAGCAGCATTCTGTTTATTGTCACTGATGGAACCTGACATTGAGGTTTTGACTGTGGCATATCCCTTTGAGATCATTCAATCCACAACTTCTTCAGCTCAATCTTTGCAAAATAAAACGGGTTCAGGAAGGGTTTAGGGTTTATCTTCAAGCTTTAGGGTTTAAGGTCCATGCTTCATGCAAAGTTTCTAACGTTGTTGCAATGTTTGTTAGCACTCAACAGCGGCGGTGTAGTGTTTGTTATCCCTTTGAGATCATTCGATCAGCAAATTCTTCGGCTCAATCTTTGCAAATAAAGCAGGTTCGGGAAGTTCTATATATATATGTTTACCTTCTACTGATCTTTCGATGAAGAGTTTCTCCAGAAGTGAGCACTTTGGAATTTGTCTCCACTGCTCCGGCTTTTTCCACTAAATCTTGCCGCTGGCAGCACACAACCATCCCTTTCCGGATCATGTTTCGGCGGCTGACCACAAACACGTCTCGGTCAAGCCTGACAGCAGGAGAGAAAGGCCATCTGCACAAAAGAGAAATGACAAAAGAAAACAAACACTCAATCAGCAGATTTCTCCTCCATCTCATGCTTGTAGAAAGTTCACTGGAGATGATGCAACGATGGCAACAACAGGTTGCACGCCAGCAACAGCAGCAGCAGCAAAGCTTCGTTTTAAAAAAATTGCAATTATTAATTTAAATGCATTTTGGTTCTGATGCAACTACATAACTGAGCTTTGTGAAACAATCGAGTATAGATGGAGGAGGAGCACCTGGAGAAAGTGAAAGAGGAGGCAAGGACACAAGGAGGAAGAGAAGACATGGTGCAAATGGAGCTACAATGTAGTGGCGACTTCCCCCCCCCTTTAGAGCAGCTCCACCCATGCCAAAAAATCTTTCTTTGTTGTTTTCTTCCATTGCCATCTTCTTCTCTTCCATTATTGCTATAGCCTATTTTTCATCATTTTTTTCCTTTAAAAAAATTTACTATTGTTATTATGTTTGTGTTATAGATTTTTTCTTTTTTTCTTTCATTTTTGTTGCCACTTTAGTTAGTTTTTAAATCTTTTGTTTCTTCCTTTTTCTCTATTGTTACAACTTTTTCATCATTTATTATTATTATTATTTTTGGTTTTCCTTTTCCTTCTTCAAGCATTTTTTTTTTTTTTTTCATCACATTGTTGTGCTTGCTGCCATTGCTTATTGCATCATCATTAGTTTATGCACATCATGTTAGGTATGCCTATACCCTTTTCCTTGTTTTTTTTTTTGGGTTTTGGTTTGAAACCAGAAGCAAAAAGGAAAAGTAAGAAAAAAGAAGAAGAAGAAGACAAAAGAATGATATCATCTGGTTGTACACCTTCTTCACACATCTGTTCAAAATTTTTAAGAGCTTCCTTACCCTGCCCATGCATGGCACATCCTCCAAGTATGGCATTCCAAGAGACCATGTCATGTGATGCCATATTGTTGAACACTCTCCAAGCGTCCTCCATGCTCCCACATTTTGCATACATGTCAACCAAGCAATTCACAGCAAAGACATCTGAACCCCACCCCATTCATTTTGAATGATATGTTCTTGAGCAGACCTACCGTCTTCAATTGCAACTATGCTAGTACATGCATTCAGCACCACCACAAAAGTAAAAGAGCCTGGGCTCACACCTTCATGTTGCATTTGTCAAATGAGTTCCAACACCTTCTGCCCTTCCCCACATGTCACATGTCCTGATAAAATGGCATTCCAAGTGACCACATCACATCATGGTATCTTGTTGAACACTCTCTAAGCATCATCCATGCTCCCACATTTTGCATACATGTCAACGAAGCAATTCCCCACTTTGACATATGAATCCCATCCACTCATGAATAGTAGACTTACTTCTTCAAGTGCTCCTAAACTAGCACATGCATCGAGCAATGGAACTAAAACGAATATATTAAAAGTTGTGCCTTTTGTTGCATTTTTGAAAAAGTTCAACTGTCTTTTCATATTGCCCAACTTTAACATATCTTACGAGCCTTCTATTCCATGAAAAGTTGTCCAATTGTACAGTGTCTGTTACCATGGAAGCCAACTTTGCTCTCACACATGGGGAGCTTTGTCGATCTTCAAGCCACAATGCATCTCACATCTTTTTATGTTTCAAATTCAAAACCCTGCATTATTACAAAATGTGGGTGTAGTTCATTAGTCCTCATTCATTAGACTAATGAATTCACTCAAAATCTAGTGAAATCACTTGGCGTACAGGGACACCTTTTGTTGTAATACTCAAATTTACCTTCTTTGATCTGCAATCACATCATTGCAAATGATTTGAAAATAATTGCCATTAAAGTTTCTCTCTATGATTTGCTATTGTAATTGGTCCAACCTTTCCAGAAACATTTGGATATTATTTTAACACATGCATTGGGGTATTTTTTGTAATGCAAATTATGGATAATTCAGTTTGACTTGGTCAAAGGTGTAAAGGGTTAAGTATAATTGAAAATGGAGTCCCACATACATTAAATCCAAATATGGGTACAAGTATAAAACCTTTATTTATTCCTAAGTTATCTTTTTAGGGTATCCAAATGCTCCATCATTGTTTCATGCCAATCTTTCATTTGGTTAGTGGAGTTTCTAAAACGACCATCCACTCAATGAAATACCATTTTTGGGTGCATGGATTTGTTGACTTGGGCCAAATGGTTGTTCGAATGTTTGATGCAACTCTTCAAACAAGTAATGTTGCATGGTTGCACGATTCGATGCTTGCACCCTCTCTACACTCAATGGTGATCTTGGCCATGGTTTCATGCAAACAAGTTAAAGCTCAATCCATGGGGGTGGACAAACCTTTAAGCACATCAACGTTGTCACAACAACCATCCTCATCCCATGGTCACAAGCCCCCCAACTAATGTTGATAATGTTGATTTCATCAACTTGATTTTGTTTGTAATCTTCATCATCAGATGCACCATCATCCAATTATAAGTATGTCAAGTTGATGCATGTGGATTTCAAACCACCACAGTGAGTCCCAAAATAGGTGCCACAATATTTAATGATATTCATCGATGTAAGGTTGGTACAAGTCAGTAGAATAATAACATGATTACAAAAATTGCCTCACAATGCCCATTTGTAAGTGTAACTTGCGTATTCAATGAAGGGGGCATGAATCTTGTAAGTCACACCATGATGTTTTATAGTTTCACACCCCCCCACAAATTGTCACCGTCATCCCCTTCAAAGGTAGGTGGGATCACATTAGTGTGTGGAATCCCACTAACTTTGTTAATGCTTATCATCACAAGTTGCACCATGACCTTGTTTTTAATGAACCTTTGTTTCTTAGTTTTGGCTTGGTGCATATAATGTCATGCCATTGTTATGGTTAGCATCTAGACCAATTAATCAATGTGATGCCCCCTCAAACCATTGGTTTCAAAAAAGAACTTACATTTCAAAACCCCATGATAAGATTTTATGCTAGCTTGTGTGTTTTGATTGGAATGCGACATTTGTCAAAGCCCAACCATCCAAAGCTTTGCATGGATATGCACAACATACTTACAACCCATGATGTAATTCGGATATGTGTGAAAAATCAACATGGAATTTGTAATGCATCCATAGTAAAAAGGTTTTTAAACATGCCATACTTGGAAAGGAATAAATTACTTATTGAGTTGGCAATAATAGGCCCAAAAGTATTTGTCCAAACAACATTAGGTTGTAGGTTATTAAAATTCTCCACCATTTGCTTCCCACATGTCGTGAAAGATTCAATGGTTTCATTTGGGTTGATGGACATGAACATCACCATGTGGAGGCAATCAAGTACTACACACCTCACCTTTTGATCCTTGATTTTCTCCATGGAGTCCAAATGCCATGATTTCAACACATGCCATGTGCAAAGAAAAACTAGGAGAAGATTTCGGCTCCATACAATGATGCCATGGTACACCCAACATTAATGTGCTTACAATGAATAATAAATACGATATGTAATCCCCGTGCTTATATAATACATAAACATTATATAATGGGTTTACAACTTACCCCAATGCTTGGAGTTCTTGTGGGGTGTCATCTACAATGAAACATAATAATTTTTAATGTGGCATATGCAAGAAGAACTTTTTTTACAAAACACCCAACCACTCCACCAAATCTTTGCATATTTGTCAATTCATGACGATCCAAGCAATTGGCACCCATGTGTGATGAAAATCAAACACCGTTAATGTGAATAGGTGGTACTTCACATGTTGGTGCTAAATGTGGCATCCCTAAAAATAGTTCCAATGTGACCAAATTGGAGCATGGTTTAAAGCTACGTAGGTGTCTAGATCCCTGTGGTGAATGGGACTTGAATCCCATTCATTTCACTTGCATCTTGCAAATAAAAAACATCATTAGGATGAACACAAATGTATGATTAAATAGAAAGTGTCGGGTTTTTGTGTAAGCGCAAAGTGCCTTTCTTATGTTTTTAATCTAAGTAAAAGATATTTTGGAGTTTTAAAAAGTCATCCCAAATCATGTATTCCCTTACATTCACCCTTGCCCACCAAATTTCCTTGTGTTTGTCATATATTTGATTCATGGTGTACCCCAAGCCTAATTGGGTTCATATAAAATCTTTCAACTTGTGGGACATGTGTGGAGCATATGTTGACATTTGTGATGTGGACCTCAAGTTAGATGCACCATGAAAAGGATCTCCATTGGCTTGAGTGTGGGTATGATGGTAAAAGGTGATTTCCACCACATTGGGCCATGTGTAAAGCCTCTTGATGGAAAAGTTGGCCAAACAACTGTGTTTGATTAACTTCATGTGGTTGGGGTCTTCATGGTGGTCCTCGCACTCATAACCACATTCATACCTACAAAACATAATTTTCATTGAATCAAATCAAAAGGCATAAGAACGATTAATCCTCACTTGTAAAAATGATTATTGGAAAAGGTTTAAAGGTTGTTAAACCATACTAAGTATGTTCAAGGTGATTTTTTATTGTTGGATTTTTCACATCTTGTTGAGGGGACAAATTCTTTTAAATGTTCCATTCCATCAGAGTTTGCATATCTTTTTCGTTCACCCTGCAAAAATTACAAGACATGAACATGGGAAATGTATGTGGTTTCAATTGCCACCTTGTTTTTGCCTTCATACCTAAACCCATCTTTCCACACCAAGTCAACATTTGAAAAAGGTGACTTTGCCAAGTTTTGGATTTTGATGGATTGGGACAATGGAATTTGACCCATGTTTTGAATTGTTGAATAAATAATCATGTAGTAGAAATCCCCAACTTGTGAAAACCCATGAAATACCTTCACATGTTTACTATTATAATAACCCTAATCAACAAAGCCATTAAACTATAATCGACAAAACCCTTAAACCCTACAAGTGAACCTTACCATAACATAAACAAGTGATAGTTCACAAATGGTTAAAAAAACCATGCAACTATCTTATGGCCATCTAGACTTATGCAAAAAAAAATAAAAATCTTATCTTCCTAAAGACAATCAATTCAATATATGTAGGGCTTTCAATCAAAATGTGCAATACCCACATGCAACAATGGTAATGCATTAACCATGGTATTTCTTTGTCCAAATGTGATATGTTTTTGAAAATTAATACTTCCATGACCATCCATATCCAAGGGGGGCAAAATAGCCTAAGTAAAAGCCATAAAAAAAGATGAAAGGATATCATACCATTGATGTTAAAAGGTGATGCTACTAATGTTCAATGGGTTTTGAACCCAAATGAAAACACATTCATGGATAGATTAACATGGATGCCATTAAATAAATAAACATTAAACCCTAAACAATTTCAACGATGGATGCCATGAACCAAGTACGCATGACTCTAAAAGAAAAATAGACACGGTCACTATTGAAGTCAAATATTTAAACACAAATTAAATGAAACTTCAAGCCTAAATATATTAACATGGATACCATTAAACAAATAAACATTAAACCTTAAACCGTAAATAATTACAATGGTAAATGCAAAACAACTTAATAATTATGTAACAACCTTCTGCTTGTGAGCTGTTAATAGATAGATAGAAGAAAAAAGTAACTGAGCTAAACCACCATGGTTATCTAAGGAACCGGAACCCAACAGAAAACTGTTTCCTGACCACTTACCATCCATCCGTCACCACTTATCATTCATCCTTCAAAATGAAAGGTGCCAATGGAGGTGTTGATTCACCCTGTCCCCTCATTTAGTGACACGGGTTCTTTTTCTTTTGGGGCCAAGCAATTTTCTTCTTTGCTTTTCCATGTTACAGACACTTTTCTTTTTCGTTTCCCCCGTTGCATTTCTTTTGACGGGCAAAAACTATTTTGGACATTTTTTTGGCCCTTTCAAATTGCTTGGGAGTCGTGACTTGGTGCAAAAAGAAGCCTTGACCACGGAGCACAGTCGCCACTAGTCAATGGTTGACTGCGATAGGTGCAACGTATTTTCCTAGGGTACCACGACCGTAGTCGCCGCTAGCCACAGTTGACTGCCTTGGGTGCGACGCATTTTCCTCGGGTAGGAGACCGTACGAGGATTGTATTTTCATAGGGTATGTACCTTGACCGTAGAGTATAGTATGAGTACCGTGTGAGTACGAGTACGTATCTTCGTAGCTTAGTCCTCTGGCCCTTTCCTCGCTTGTCATTTTGCATGTATTTTTCAAGCACGAGTTGCACTCATGAGAGAGTGAGACACACACACACACATACCCATACCCTCACGTCAGGAATTGGGTGCCATTCCAGAGGCCACTGGTGCAAGAATTCGTGCGGATCCCAAGTCCCTCCAGAGACACCAATCCGTGGAGAATTTGGTGGTGGAAGCTTTGTGGGTGAGTCTGCTTGTCAGGATCTTGTTTGTTTGCTTGTTTATACTTTTTTCTGTAGTAGTTTTGGAGGAGAAGACACAAGGGGAAATTTGGTAGAAAGTGATTGATTGGCAAAGTGTTTTTTGGAATTATTTTTTTGGCGGAGAGCTCTGTCGGAAACCAAATGAATTTGTTTTGAAGAGCCCATATCAGAAAAATCTGCCATGCTTTTTTTGCAGGGAGCAGTGTTCTTGAGAAATAGAACACCTGGGAAGAGCTGCTTCGAGGTCCCACCCCCTGAAGCCAGGAAAATTTGTGCTTTTGGTGTTCTCACATTCTTGTCTGTTTGGAAATCAGGTACAAGAGAGATCTATCTCTGTTAAATCAGGGCCGCAAAACAAAGAAAACGTTGTTGCCATGGAGGTCATAAAGGAGAAAAAAAAGATGCGGGAATGGTCGAGGGCACAGCGGAAAGCAGGGGAAAGTGTGGCACTGGTCCCCACTATGGGTTTTCTTCATGCAGGTCATTTATCCCTTATAGCAGAAGCAAAACAGCATTCCACAAAGATTGTGGTGTCAATATATGTCAACCCTACACAGTTTGCTCCTGGAGAAGACCTCTCAACTTACCCACGTGATTTGGAAGGTGATCTGCACAAGCTCAAGGTCAGCAATTTGTATCCTTTTTTAAATGTGTTGCTGATGGACTTGAGAACCAATGTGCTCTTTTGGGATCCATTAGACTTTAGATGGGATGGAACTTTATGTTTTGCAATTATGCAGCCATGATGGATGATGCCATTTGGCTCTTAGGGTTTAGGATTTAGGGTTCATGAAGTTTATCCTGAAGTAGGCATTCACAGTCAGTTCATACAGGACTTGCAATGCAGATAGGTACTTGCTTCGCTTGGGGATTTCTGTCTCTTTGGAACATTGGGGCTTTCATATTTGTAAAGAGAGCATCAGACTTGGGAACCCAAATTTGAACCAGAGTAAATGCTTCATTGAATACACAAGGCCAAAGTAGCACAGCTGGTTGCACTGATCTGCCACATGTCGGTGAAAGTCTGTTGACAGCTTAGAATGCAAGCTCCAGTTGGTGAACCTGCTATGTGATGTCCAACCCCTTAACCCTCAAGTGCATCCACCATACAGTTTATCTATAAGACTGTAAGCCACAGATAAAGAGAAGGAAAAATCAAATCCTCCCTTGAAGTCTTGATGCATTGAAACTTCTATGGTGCTGAATTGTGTGCTTGCTTGGATTGTCAGTCACTAGAAGTGGATGTTGTTTTCAACCCATATGATTTGTATGCACACAATGGCCCTGAGGAGACTCCGGATGTTACAAAGGAAGCAGGATCAAAGAAGAGAAATCTACCAGAAAGGTGGTCAACTGCTGCGGAGCAAGAGGAAAAGAAATCGCGAGTTGCAGATCTGCAGGATTCCTTGGAAGAAAACCTCAAGCCTAATGGGGGAATGGCAGTTGCAAATAAGCATGATGAAAATAAGGGTTGGCATGAGACTTGGATCCGTGTGGAAAGACTAGAGAAGCCATTGTGTGGCCAGAATCGACCTATATTTTTTAGAGGAGTTGCGACAGTTGTGGCTAAATTATTTAACATAGTGGAACCAGATGTTGCAGTTTTTGGGAAGAAGGATTATCAGCAATGGCGTGTTCTTTGCCGTATGGTAAGCATATGCCCGTTTGATCTTTCTGGAGGTACTTCCCTTCAATTTATGACTGTTCACTGTGACTAGTTCTTCTTGTCATAACTTGACCTTCCATCAAACTTTTTCTTGAGGTTGTTTTTGCAATAGAAATTTGCTGATGTGGACAAGGCATTTCTTAAAGTTTACAGCTTTTATTGTGAAACCGTGTTTCTTTGTCCTTAACTGAGGACTTTTGTTGTTTTGCACATTTTTGAAGATTGGGAAGTGACTGGGAGTGTATATCAGGTCTTGATTGTTCTTTCATAAGCTTCAAGGTTTATATGTGGGCTGGAATTTCAACTTTCTAATTGCAGGCTCAGGATTTGGACTTTGCTGTGGAGATAATAGGGTGTCCACTGCTGCGAGAAGATGATGGCCTAGCCATGAGTTCTCGCAATGTACGCCTCTCTGACACAGAACGACAACAGGTACCACAAATTAGTACCTCAAATTCCTAAATTCTCTATGTGATGTATTATGTGAACAGAAATTATGGAATCAGTTATTTTTTATGAGGTTTGACCATCAATGTGTGCATCACATGCTCCCCCAGGCATTGTCAATAAGCCAATCACTCAAGGAAATAGAAGCATTGGTGAAGATGGGTGAAGTTGATGCCAACTTGTTGGTAAAGTGCATCATTGAAAAAATCACAGCTGCTGGTGGGAAAGTCGACTATGCAAAGGTAAAAACTGTGCTGTATTCGTTGGCTCATCTATTAAAGGGAATGGGTTTAGGTGAGGGTGCAATATCGTGTGGTGTCTTCTGCACTGTGGCATCACTCTGTTTTACACCAGTCTTTTAATGTTCCACTTTCTCCAAGGTCATTGGAGTTGTCATGTTTGGCCCTTAAGCAAAAAGCTATTGCAGCAGAAGGTAAGGCAGTCTGCAAGACAATGATCCACTTATCTGCCTGCCCCTGTGCAGTGACCATGTCATGCTTTCTCCTCTGAGACTCTGTGTGAATGTGAACAGATTGTGGAACAGGACACATTGAGAGAGGTGGATAAAATTAAGGTGCCAGTTGTTGCTGCAGTGGCTGCTCATTTTGGTTCTGTCCGCTTAATCGACAATGTTGAGCTTCAACCTCCATCCTGATGAACTATTGAGCTTTTCGAATGAACATATGTTGCAGCCCCATTTTGTTTTGATCACCAACACTTTCAGATGACAATTTGAGTGATCTCTCTTGGATTGTAAGTAAAATGAGCTTTGAGCTTTGAGCTTCGAACCTAATTTGTTGTGTCATTGCCACCTTCAGCTGTGAATGAACAAACCAGATCCCAAATTGGGACTCTTTCCACAGGTTGCATCTTTTTCTTTGATTTATCCAGAGACATGGTTTTAAGAAATTCAATATTTTTGGTAGCTGACCCAAAGTGGAAATAAAGAACTTTTTTGCTGTGTCAAGGCACTCAGCTTGTTTTCTAGCCTTCTTTTCAGCTTTATACTAATGCTCTTCTTCTGTTCTCTTCTCCTTTCATTGAATGGTTCTCTTTTGGGTTTTTCTCACATTCCATATCTTTTGTATTGTCATTTGTATTTGTTGAGCTTGCAAGCATCATGGACAAGTCTTCCCATTCTGCCAGTCCTGTAACGGAAACTCAGTATGCTGGTTAATGTATGTATGTTGGGCTGCCTTGGGCATGAAAATGCTCTCTTTTCAGTGGATTTCCTTGCAAACAGTTGAGCAAATGTGCACCAGACATTAGCAACACAGAAGACCAAGAAGTCCATGGACTAGTTGGAACTTTCATATCATCCTGAAATATCTGCAAGGATTAAAACTCTTCTCAGCACTGGAACACACATTGCTGGCAGTCTTTGTACACACTCTCAGACCACTTCTGACCTGGTATGATCCTGAATAGGTCCTTGGAAGATCAGGCTAGCATCGTGTTCACATGTTGAAACCAGAATGAATGGGGCTCCCCTACAGGAACTGCTCAGTAGTAGTCATGATTGGTCCACATTGTCCATACCAAAACAGATCAATGTCTTGACTGACTGCAGCGCTGACTTCCTGCATATGATGAGGACTGCACCTGCATATGATCAAGTTGCATATTGAGGAGATTCAGCAGACAAATAGCAAGCTTTACTATCTTTCAGCAAGCGGACTATCCATATTTTGTTGCCCCAGAAACTGATTGTCAGTACACAGAATATAGATTGAGCAACAATAGTATGAAATGACATATGCCATGCTAAGTTTGTGAACCTGGTACTGTCGACCACCCTTCTTCAGCAGATGGCCAGCATCATTTAGTTTTTCAATGAGCATGTCCATATCAGGCACTTGCAGGCAAATCTCATCTGCAATTGAAAAAAGTTCCTGCACATCAATTCAGGAAAAGAATCTAATATATCAGGCAATCCTGGGTGACCCCTTTTAGTCAGTATTTTGTATTGTGGAATTCAAGGAACATTCTTTGCAAACTTCAATTGATCCTACTCTCAGTGGACATGACTTAGGCCACAGTAAAGACCTGCTTCAAGACTTTGGCAAGAGCAGAACACACCATACTAAAACTGAAGATGCAGAATGCTGGTTATTATTCATTTCTAAATAGATACATGTTCAAGTCACATACTGCAATCGTGAATAGACTCTTCTCTTCAGCTGCAGATTTGCGCTGAAGGAAGCTCAGAAATCTTTTGGCTTCTTTCTGCTGGCTCATCCCTCCACTTCGTCCGAAATCCACATGGCCATTCTCATCAATGAGCTTGTCAAAAAGAGACTCCTTCATGATCTCCACCACATCCTATTGCATCAGCCGATTTGCTACAATATCAGTTTTGTTATGTGTGTTTGGGACTTACTGGGAAGGAGGATGTGAAACATTTGCTCATTATTTCAAGGGGAGGTAAAAGATTTACTAATGCATCCTGCTTTGTTATTTCTTCACGCAGTTCCAGGCGTGCACGAGCTTCTACAAGCCTTACAAGACTTTCCAGCTGCCGGGCTGTTATAGGGCTACCATCAGCACTGCTCTGCTTCCGCAACTGCAAATAGAACTGTTGTAACACATCTGCAGCCTCCTTTGTCATCCTGCAGGCAAATGGGTTGTGTACATATGTGAATGAATTGCAGTTTGTATGACAAAAGCCACACCAACAAATCACAACCACTTCTGAGAAGGAAATGGCAGGCTGACATGTGAATCCTCAAACACTATACAGTATCCTGTGCACAAGAATAGAAGTATTCATAAAACTGAGCATGCGTATTGGTATTGTCTGTGATTTCAATGACACAAAAGAGAGGGAAGGATACCAAAGGGTATGGTGAAGAAACAGTGAATAATCTATTTTCTCCCCCTCATTCACCCAAAGCAGTTCCTAAAACCTCTAAATTCTAAACCCACCCTCATGTTTGTCACTTTGATGTCAACTCCAAAAAGAAAGGAAGATTTGTAAATGGTAGAATGACAATTCGCAGACACAGATGGAACATTTCTTTCTGGTTAAGGCCACATTGAGGAAATCAATGAAAAACTTACCGTGGAGAAACATGTAGTTTTGCATATGCAACATATTGGCGTAAGAATTGAGCAGGCACAGGTCGAAATCCCTTGTCTTTAACTGGGTCCAATTTCAGCCTCCTTGCAAGTGGAGCATCTTTTCCAACCATTTCTTGTAAATCACCACTGACTTGCCGCATCACTGTAAAGGTTCAAAAAGCTTAGTAATCTCCTATATGTATATATGGAAGAGCACAATGCAAAAGTCTGCCTGAAACTTACAAGATTTCTTGGCAGCATTGCGACGGCGTTTCGAACCTGCATGGAGCTGCAGAAGGCAAACTGCACTTTTTCAGCATGAAGTATTGGTGATGGAATATATACGGAGAGGCCTGAGACTGTTAATTTGTGAGACAGCAAACGTTCTGTTTGGTGAGAGTTTTAAGCAATGAAAGGAAGAGACAAAGAAAGGATGCAGGATGCAAAAGCAAAGGAGATGGACAATATGACACCGGAAAAGGAGAAATCACAACATAAAATGTTGTACCGCCATGATATGCTCAGACAAGTGTTGATCCAGAGCCTCATTGGGTTTGTCAAGCAAAATGAAGACAAGATCAAATCGAGACAAAATTGCAGCACTCATTTTCAGATTTTCATTTACTGTCTTCGCCCGGCTGCACAACAAGATTTCCAACAATGTGACCAACAATATAATGTATCCAGCTTGGACATACTAGCGGTACATACATAGCAATGAGCAAGGAAAGTTAGATAAGTTGATAAGCAAGTAAAATCTACAGGCTGTTCATATCAGGAACTGTATTACATGCTTATGATTTCAGCAGAGCTATTGTCCACACAAGGACAGAGAGAAACAGTAAGGAGGCATGTACTTGTAATGACCACCAACAGGATTGGCAGCAGCTAAAATTGAGGTCCGGGCAGATAAACTGGCAACAAGTCCAGCCTTTGCAACTGAGACACTTTGCTGCTCCATAGCTTCCAGCAATGCCTGACAAGGTTATTCCAGAATACAGCAGTTACAAGGATGCTGGAACATCACCCCTGGCTATCTACACCCCTGGCTACCTAAGATTAGGTTTTTCAGATGATCTCTGGCCACCCAGCAACTGTTTACAGAAGTAGCATCTGCAGACATATCTGATCTGATAAGGAGAGCATCATCTGATGTTTGAAGTGCTGCTCACATACCTGATGATCAGCAGACATCTTATCAAACTCATCTATGCAGCAGATTCCTTGATCAGCAAGGACCACAGCTCCTGCAATTATTATTCTGTCTGGATCAATCATGATCTGATAGGTTCCATGACAAAACAGCGCAAACTATGCTGACATTGATGAAGACAGGAATCTTCTGACTGCAGGAGTAGTTCATATGGATGAGAAGACAGAAAATAAGAGCATTTTTCTGCCATCAATATTGGGGACGAAAAGATGACCCACCTGCTTCAAAGACATAGTCTCCACTCAAAGCATCCTTCACAACTGCAACAGTCAAACCTGCTGTTGTGGTTGTGTTCCCACACACATATATGCCACGAGGTGCCAATGCTGAAGCGGCTTGTAGCAGCTGACTCTTGCCAAGCCCAGGATCACCTGCAGTAATTTAAACCGAATCTATGAACCCAGGTTCCTTATGTACAAGAAGTCAGCTTGTAGTTGAAGTAGATTACCTGCACTGAGCAGTGCAACTAGGAACTTAGAAGCCTAATTGCCGCTATACATGTGTAGAGTGATAAAGAGAAAGCAAAAGGTGGAATGTACCAACAATGATCACATGAATGTCTCCCCTGACAGGCACCTTGTTCTTGTCCATCACATGTTTCCTAACACCTCCAAACAGGGCAAGAGCAATACCCGCTACACAAAAAACAATCAACAGGTCACAAATGACATCACAAAACATCAGCTTGATAGCAATGCATTGTCATGTGGAAAAAAAAAACGCGCACACGCACACAAACAGGGCACTATATGAAATTGTTCTGATGTGTTGAACTACTTTCAGAGATGAAAGGGTGATGAAACCATTGTCTTACCTTTAACAAGCTCATGGCCATAGATGGAAGGACAGATGGAATGAAGTATCCAGCGGAACAGATCGGGACCTGCTTCATCTACAAAGTTTGCCACCAACTCTAGATCCACAGGAGAAAAGCCTGAGGCATTTGATGGAGCAGCCAGGTTTACATTGCTCTTTTCAGGTTCATCCACCTCAGTTTGTTGGCTCTTTGTATTTGTTATAGAGACTGCCTCAAGATATAGATGGTACAGGGACTGCTTGCCCTTTGACTTTCCTGAAGAAAACAGATGAGTCCAGAAATGTGAGTGAATTGAAGTGAGTGAAGGTTGGAACACAGTTGAAATCAATGCCCCAATGACATGTAATACCCACATAGTGTTCAAAAGTACTTACCACCACCACTCCCAACATCGGTGCTGGGGTTGATGATCTCAACAATACCACACACGGTAACAATATCACCAGGAATACAGGCATTGACAAGATCCTCTGTCAACTCACATTCGACTGTTCTGGGCAATCGACCCTCCTCATGGCCATCCAAATTTGATATCTCCTGAAGTCTGCCATGACATGTTCTTTTCAGTAATGTGGCAATGAAGTGTGGAAAAATTAACTCAACCCCAAATTCTGCCTTAAATGTAACAGGAGGAAGAGGGGTGCAGAAACAATTCTCCAAGGAAAACTGCTTGATGATAGATCTATACTCAGCTCCTGGCTTCTCATCTACTCTCATCAACTCTGTCTCATCAACTGTACCTTATTTTTTGGAAGTCCATCAGCTTTGCAGTTGCTCGCTCTGGAGTGAAGGTCTTGCTTCGGCAATTAGCACTGCAGCTTGAGGGTGGAGAAAATCTCCCACTCTTAAACTGGCGTGTAATGACTCCCTTACACTTGCTACAGGTAAAGTCCATACCCTTGACTAAAGGCTTCACCACACTCATCCTTACAACAGTTCCTCGCACTGACACTAGCTTTCCTGCAAAATGATTAAACCAATGGACAAATGCAAACTCTTAACACTTTTTTTCTTTCTAAGCATTGACACTCCTGATGTGTGAACACCACAAAACAAAAAATTGCTCCATCTCAGGCATCCAGAAAGGATGCCCACATGCTCTTATCAAGTTCCAAAAAGCAATCAATAAAAAAATTGTTTATGGAGAAGATGGGAGGAGAACTCACCAAGACATGATGCCTTCAGGCTTTTCAATGCAAGCAAGGAATCAGGGTGGTTGTGCAACCGAATGTTAATCTTCCCAGGAGTTGCCACCTGCTTGTTTGTGCAGAATAGTACCTGCAATGGACAGAAACATGAACACCCAATGAGTGGAAAGAAGAGATCTGCAAAGTGTGCTTGAACATTTACACACTCCTGAAAGCGTTACCACCATAAAGCCTTGCAATGCCAGAAATCTCATTGATACTGCAGATGGGGTAAATAAACCTCATAGGCTGCAGCACCCAGGCATGACAGCGCTTCATGAGGTGCAACCTCCAAAGCAACAAAGAAGTCGCCAACAGAGCACTGTTTCTGAAGAAGTTGGAAATCCACTGTCATTGTGTATATCATGCTCTCCAGCACCACCTGTAGAGAGAGTCATGGCTGTTCCAAATTGGTCAGAAAATCACAAAGTTGCTTTGATGCTCAGAGATCCAACATGGCTTCAAATCCAGTAACAGACAACTCTAGAGACCCATTCTGTTAGGCCGATAGTTATTTATGAACATGGAACTGCCATGGTTTCCCCTATCTATGAACAGGGGACTGCTACCAAGTGAAGTAAACAGCAGTTTTGCATGGGATAAAACATGGGTTATGCTGTGGAATTGCAAAGCAAAAGACTAGAAGTTTATGTCCAATGCAGTTGTGGATGGATGCTTCAGGGCATGCAAAAATGGTGGTATATGCACAAACACAGAAACGAGGGGGAAAAAATGGAAGTAAAATGCACATGTGTTCTGTTGTCATGAATTGGGCTGAATTGCTTTTTCTTGAGATCAATGCTACTACTACCAAAGCAGCTTCCAGTTCCAGCCAATCCTGGAAAGAAGATCCAATACTGTTGGAAATTGCTTGCTTGCTTGCTTGCAACCTTCTTACATGCAGTTTGGCAAGATGAAAATCAGCATCCAAAAAACAAACAAACAAACAAACAAAAACATTCCACTTCTTCAGTCAAACCTGTGCGAGAATGTGTCTGGCAGAATGGGTTTGCAAGAAATCAGCCAAGCTTGCCAAAAGCACAGCTCTGCGGTCGTCAGGTTTGAACTCTTCCCCTGGAAAATACTCGAGCCATGAACTGGGGATGGCTAAGTCTTCGGCACAAGGACCCTCTTTGGATCCATTGGATTCCATGACTCTCACAAAGCAAAACCAGCCTTCTGGAGTAATTCACGCACGCGCGGCGGTGAAGGAGGAAAGTTGAGGAGGGTGAGTGGAGACCCAAGGCGAGGGTGTGTGATCCGTCGCTTTTCGTATTCGCCTGTCGGCGGGAAAACCCAATCGGCCAAAAGCGATCACGACGCACGACACGAATTTCAAAGCGACCCACCGCGTTTAAGAGGCCACTGTTTCAACATATACATATGTTCGTTAGTTTCAGACAAATTCGATAGGGTTTTCTCTCTTTTTTTTCAAAAATTGTCGCTGCGCATGTCTGGCCGTCATAAAGTGCAAAGCATGCACACAAAGAAACAGAGAAACAGAGGAACAAGGAGTGATGGACGGACAGTCGTCCCTGGTGCAAGAAGTGCTTGACGTCGGCTTGCCATCATCACTAACTAGTCCAAAGGAATCGGCCATCGATTACATCTACACAGCGTGCTACTGGTATGCAAATCACAAGCTTGCTTTTCTGCAACTGGATTTCTGGATGTTTGCAAAGTGCATGATCAACTCGGTACTGCAATTTGAGGTCCTTCATTGTAAGAATTTTCCATTTTTTGTAAGGGTTCTGAAAATCACCCATCATCTAAACCCTAAACCCCGTCATCCTCCATGTGGTTTTTTGGAACTATGGGGGTGGGGGGGGGGAAGTGAGGAGAATGTATACATGTTGTGCAAGAGATTGTGTCAACTGGGACTAGCTATGCCTGATGCATCTGACCTTTTTGTGGTCTTCATTTCCAATTCCAACTGCAAGGTGAAACATACATACCATACATTCAGACACGCCTTCCTTTTGAAGCAAACTTCTTCTTGTAGGGTATGAAACCATACATATATTGCTATCTGGAGTTTTGTTGTTCCCAGAACTGTTTTTATGGTTTCATGAACCTTTTCTCTTTTTTAGGGAGTTTGGTGCTCAAGATTATGCTTCATCAACCGTCATCATACACCCTTGCTTCTGCAGGTTCCACTATGGCGACAGAAGAGCAAGTCTTCACTTGATGAGGGCTTTTGTATTTGGGATTACCATGTAATTTGCATCCAGGTGCTTTTCTCTCATCTTGCTTTAAGGCAACATATAATGCCATCTAATGTCTGGAGCTTTTGAGAAATTACAGGGAAATCATCATCTTCTTCAAATCAAGGTATGACATCTGAGATGCGTCATTTCTTTGCAATGTGTGTGAGTCACAACTGGTGAGTGATAACAAAACACTGCTGACTTGTTATCAAACACTCTAGAATGGATGCTGTTTGTATGGTCGTTGATTGCAGAAAAACTTGAAAGGCAAGGAGAGTGCACAAGTCTGGGATCTGGATTCCACTCTTCCTTTCCCCACATCCCTAGATCAGTATGTGAGTGAAGCACTTCGTCCCTGGGCAATCTGGGATGCCAAGTTCTTTAGGTGGGTTTTCCACACCTTTATTTTCTTTTCTTTTCTGAAAAGAAAATGTGTATGAAGAGCAAGCATTTTTTCAATGGGAGTTCTACTTGCTCTGACTGATTCATGTACATCTGCAGACTCTACAGAGTAGTAGCAGTGCCAATGTACCTACAGTATTTTGCTTCGGATAGGAGACATATGATGGGTGAGGATGGAGATTGGAGCGCACCTCCTCCTCTGTATGACTGTATTGTTGGTGAAGGTATCAAAAATTTTGATAATTTGTGTTGCAGAAAAGGCCTCTGCAGAATTGGAAATGAGGGTATGGCTGGCAGGATTTCAGGTTCACACCTGTGTTGCTGTTATTTATCTTTGAATCTTGTCTTGTTTCCAGTCATTTTGTTAGCATAACTTATACCCATAATTGTGGCAGATGGAGCAATACACAATCTGGAGGAATACATAAGAATGAAAGATGAGCAAGTTCTAGGGGACTCAAAAGAGGCACTAATGCAAGTAACAAACAGGAAATTTGGGGTGCTTCTGAGTGAAGATGGACTGCAGCACTTATTTGCATAGTCCCTTCATAAGAGTCTTCATGGCTACCTGTTCATGGAAAAAGCTTTTTCCTGATATGCAACATGAGTGTTGGTAAATGAGTCACATTTCTTACATTTACAACAGCAATTTCTTTACAAACTGCCCTGCAGCTTTGGCTTGATGGTGATGGTTGGAATACCGTTGCTCATGGATTACTTGCCTGTGAGTTGGAACACAGTTT
The DNA here is from genome assembly GCA_963920785.1 of Sphagnum contortum. Classification (NCBI taxonomy): domain Eukaryota; kingdom Viridiplantae; phylum Streptophyta; class Sphagnopsida; order Sphagnales; family Sphagnaceae; genus Sphagnum; species Sphagnum contortum. The sequence continues at coordinate 9,986,087 of OY987291.1, forward strand.
CAACCCAGATTGTTAGCGTCAAGGTTCATAAATTGGAGCCTAGTCCAAGGATGGGGATGTTGAGACTTCACGATGAATGTGTCAAGCATCTTTCCATCATCTTTGGTGTAAAGTGACAAAGAAAGATCCTGATGCAGCCATTAGAAGACCAGCAGTGCACAACAGTTCATCGAGGCACAACAATCACCCGAACAATTTAAATGTAATTCAACCATTTGGGGTGAACAACAGAACTATTGCTTTTGAAGATGACCAGAATTTTCAGGACATCCAGCTGTGTCAACTATAGGTAGGGTCAAGGTTTGAAGGAAAAATGCCTTGGGTTTCTTTCATTTCTTGTTTTGTGGAACTTGAATAATAACAATATTTCAACAGAGAAACTATCAATGTGTGAAGCAATACTGAAGCATGGATTTGAAAACCAAAAGCAACCAGATGACGAAATTGTAGATGATGGCTGACTGGAAGTAAAGTTGAGGCCAAGTCTCAAGACCTGCTATAGAAACTAAGTTGATATGGTATTTTTCTCAGCAAATTGCTCTGTGTGCAGCACTGCATCTTTCAGAACCCTGTACAATCTTGAGTGCTTTGATTTGCTTCTGGTTCTAGCTGACTATTCCATATCCTTTGTACATAACTGAATGAGATCCATGGGTGAACAACTTCTACAAATCCACAGTAATCTCTGTTAACTTCATGTTACACAACTAATGGCGATTGACAAAATCTTCACATTTTTAGACAGAAACATGCACCATGTGTCATAAAAGTTTCCAGGGGGAAATGATATGAAAACAACGCCTCATGAGAAACAAGAAATCTCCACTCTCCAGATTAAGAAAAGCCAGAATTAAGAAAAGCCAGAACAAGATTATAACTTTCTTTAAATGACAGAAGACTTCCAGAAAAGGACTCAAAATTGTGAACAAAGGGCAATACAGCAAAGACAAAACAAGAACAAAAAAACAAAAAATACACACTTGCAAATGCTATGAAAACAAGTATCCTTTGACACAGCTTTGAGAACACCCTCTCATCAATCCTTCAGATTGCCTTTCTGGGCACTTAGATTGCAATGTTACAATATAGTTCCCACTGAACACTTCCAGTTTGACTTGACTTCACAGCTATTGACTACCAGGCCTTTTTTCATCTGTATCTCCTATGAATTTCAGCAGATGTATTCCAACAATTCTTTTATGCCAGTCACTTGTGTGCAAACATATCATTTTAGATAACCCTGGCATAAAAGGGTGCAATTTTATTGACAGAACTCAAAGGTGGACACAGTTCAAGATCAACCCGTGTATGCGTTGGAGAAAATTGTAGACAGTTAAAACAGGAGGCCACACTGACATGAATGTTCTTGATGGTTGTGTCCACCTAATGGCAACAACTTTACCAGTAATACTCCAACTTCACAAGGGCAGCAAGACAAACGCTAACTGCAGTCTAGAAGCGGGAGGCAACTTGATCAAAACGGGGAACGTGGACCACATCCCCCCATGAGGCCATTGTGAGAGGTGTGGAAATAATCTTCTTAGCAACTGCTGATATATCTTGCAAGGTCAACGACCGCACACCTTGAATAAACTCATTAAGTTCCTTGCGACTTCCATAAGTTAGGATCTGCCGCCCAATATCCTCAGTAACGACAACTCGGGACTCCAAATTCATCAAAACAGCTGAAATTGTACTGTTCTTTGCACGTTGCAACTCAACCTCTGTAACTTCACCAGGTGTTGCAACAGCAATGAACTCCTTGGTGGCAATATCAACCAGATAAGGAACAAATTCGGTACCTGATGTTGCATGGATCCCAAAAAGTCCAGTATCATTATAGATGCTGTTGAAGGCTGTAAATGAGTGCACCTGCTCATACCGGTTGAGTACCTGCAACAACAACATGTCAATGCCAAACACTCCATATATCAGAAACAATTATCTAATTGAGCTTCAGAGCTCTCAGCCCAAGCACAGAGTGCTGTCAGCCTATCAGAAGATGTTTGAAACCTTTACAAAAATATCTGGGATGACTTCATGAGTGGGACTAGAGACACTAGAACCATGGGCAAAGCAAAAGAGTCCTTGCAATGGGGTTTTCCTTCAATTATCACATTCTGTTTGCAAGTGTACATTCTGCTAGAGGAGACTATCACAAATATTGACTCATCACTTGTGAAAAGAGGATCAGTGGCTGGGATAAGTATCTTTCATTCTCCCCATTCCCATTCTTTTTGGCAGCGTTTTCAGCTGCACATTGACAAATTCTGCTAATAAGTCAAAAAAAGAAATTTGGTTGACTTGCTCTGTGTCCATCAAAGCTAACCCACTCAGTAGACAGGGAAAGACTTCTTAGAAGGTGCCTGCATTACCAAAGCAAACCAAAGAACCATATAGTAGTCTCAATAAGGGAGAACAATGAGATTCAGTGAGGAATTACCCGTGTATACAGGCGTGAGTACATTCCTTTCCCAGGGCCTCCAGTAGAGAATGATCCTCCTCCACCCAAGAGAGTTTGCAAGACTGTGACAGCAAATGAATCCTTCTCATTTCTCCAACCACCTGGCACCTCAAATGCAAGTGCAACATGGGTCTTTGGAGAATCTGCTGCTTGCCTCCAATCGCCTCCCACATACTCATTGTGCACAGGAGCAGGCTGTGGCACTGGAGGCAAATCTGCCAGCAAAGGCTCAGCCACTGAGAGCAGCTCTGAGTGATCCACTCCAGAAGCTGCCAGCACAATCCTGGGGGCGGTGTAATTCTCTGCAACGAAGTCATGCAGCACTCCACCATTCAGCCGTTTCAGCGCAGATTCAGGAGCCAGAAGGGGTTGACCTAAACCTCCAACGAAGCCAGCTGAGTGCAGAGCCTCCAGGATGACGCACTGGGGATTGGACGCCATCTCTGCGATCTCCGCCTGCACCCTCGACAGCTGCTCGTGCACCTCCCACTCGTTGAAGAGGGGGTTCCGAATGGTGTCAACGAGAATCTCCACGAGCTCCGGCATGAAGGTTTTGATGGAATCGCCTGTATAACACATCTGCTCACGGGATGCGTTCGCCAATATGTTGCCGCCGATCGCTTCCACTTCTCTCACCAGCCGGAAATGCGATCTATTGCTGGTGCTCTTGAACGCCATCCGCTCCAACAGATGCGATGCGCCTGTAGAAGCTGGGGTTTCATTCTTGGAACCAGAGTCGATGAATATCCCGATGGTCGTAGTCGCACCGGGAGTATTCTCCGACGCTATCTTCAAGCCGTTTCCCAGCGTAGTGATCTTCGTCTCCGCAGCCTCGATCGCATCAGGTAACGGCTTCGGCAGCCGAACTCCTTCCAACGGCTCGTACAGCGCGGGAAGCGGCGTTGTAGGTTTCTCTCCAAGAAGCCAAGCCAGCATCCCGCTTTTCTCCGGCGCTCGCACCGTCGGTACTGCTAGTCTGGCTACGGCGCTGGTGCGGATCAAGCGCTGCGAACCTTGAGCCAGCAGCTTGGCTAGCCGCCAGTTATTCCGAACTCCAGCACCCGTCATGACGACGACGACGACGACGACGACTTCAACTTCTGATGTGAAGCAACAAGCCGCCGTGAAGGTCCAATCGATAACGAAACGAACACCACCAACAAAAACCTCATTCAACTGCGGATAAGAAACACAAAGAGCTTACCTTGGATTTGATCTCACTGAAGCTCCTCCTCCTCCTCCCTTTGGAGCTTTCCAGAAAACTAGCGCTCGCGGGGTTCTTGTCTCTCTCTCTCCGTCTCCGCTTCCCGTGGGAGATCGAAGGTGCAAGCGCCGAAGAAGGGCGCCAGGAGCCTGGCGACGATGGGCTTCCTCGGTTGTTATTATTAGGGTTCATGAGTCCCAGGCTCTTTTAGCCAGCCTTTTTTTTTCACTGGCGAAATTCCACCCAAAAAACCGAATTTAAAAACACTCGAAAATGAAGTGATTTTGGAGGTTTTCAAATCGCCAGAAGTGCGAAAGAAAAAATTAAAATCGCAATATTTCTTTATATTCAGTTTTCGTAGTGTTATAGCCAGAAATAATAGAGGGATGGTTTTAATTATTGGTGCTTCGTTTCTTTTTTATAGCCAAAATGAAGTGATTCTGGAGGTTTTCAAATCGCCCAAAGTGAGAAAGAAAAAAACTAAAATCGCAGGATTTAGTTTTCACTTTGCTATAGCCAGAAATAATAGAGGGATGATTTTAACTATTTGTACTTCATTTCTTGTTTATTTAGCCAAAATGAAGTGATTTTGGAGGTTTTTAAATCGCCAAAAGTGAGAAAAATTTGAAATCATAAGATTTCTATATTTAGTTTTCATTTTGTCATAGCCAGAAATAATAGAAGGATGATTTTAATTATTTGTAATTCATTTCTTGTGTGTATTGCCAAAATGAAGTGATTTTGAAGGTTTTCAATCGCCAAAAATGAGAAAAAAATTTAATTGCAAGATTTCTACATTTGGTTTTCATCGGGTTATAGCCAGAAATAATAGAAGGGTTCTCTTAATTATTTATACTTCATTTCTTGTTTATATAGCCAAAAATGAAGTGATTTTGGAGTTTTCAGTCACCAAAATAAGAGGAATTTTTTTTAATCACAACATTTCTACATTTAGTTCTCATTGTCTAGCTAGAAATAATAGAAAGCTTATTTTAATTATTTGTACTTCATACCTTGTTTATATAGCCAGATTTAGCTAATCTTCGAAAGGATGATCATTAGTGATTTTTTTTTTGTGGCAAACTTTCCCCCATTTGCAAAAAAAATCTCAAAAAGGAATTTTCTGCAACAAATTCCCTGAAAAAAAAAATTCGCCAAAAAAATATATATTTCACCAAAAATTGCCACAATTACTTACAACATGAAAAAGTGCTTAAGAGTTTTTTTTTTTACTTTCATATTTTAAATTATTGCCAAATTAAGCAAAATATTCTTACAAGCGATCATCACTTGGGCAATGTCACAAAATTGAAGGAAAAAATAAATGGGACTATATAACTCCTAGGCTTCGGCCTTTTCTATCCTTGACAAACTTTAGCCAAAAAAAGAACATTTAAAGATGAAGTGATTTTGGAGGTTTTCAATCGCCAAAAAAAAGAAGTTAAAATCAAAAAATTATATTTTTAGTTTTCAGTGTGATGCCAAAAATGATAAAAGCTTGATATTAAATATTTGTACTTCAAAACCTGTTTATAGCCAGATTTGGCTAAACCCTCCTACCAAATGATCACCACTTCTTCTACAAATTCCTATGGATGATCAGCACTTTGACTGCATTAAAATTTTCCTTTAAAAGACACATTTCATGACCAGCACTTGTAGTTTTTTTCTTTTTCTTTTTCTGTTTTTTGCTGGTGAAATTTTTCCCAAAAGCCAAATTGAAAATTGAATTTTTTTCCTTTTGCTCTTCGCTTTTTCCTTTTTTGTCTTCAGTTTTTCTTCTTTGCTCATTTGTACCTGTGAAAAACTCCTTAAGCTCTCGAGATTTATTGGCCTTGCTTACCAAGGCAAGGATTTTGTGTTAGCGTGAGAGGGTGGTGGTGGTAGCTTTTGTGAGTTTTGAAATGTGCCATTGAGGTATTGGATTCTCGATGCCTTTGGTGTTTGAGACACGCCAATGTAAACATTCACTCGAGCTTTGTTGCAAAAAGCTTCAAGAGGTTTTATTGTTTCTCAACTATTGTATCTTGCATTTGTTGTTGTTGTCATGTTTCCCCCCCCCCCCCTCGCATTGGAGAAAGAGGAATATGACTTCTTCTCACAACAACGGTTGTAAACCTTCGTCATCATCTTCTCTATGTGAATTGGAAGATGGCAAGCTCTATGGGATGATGCAAGAAAAGATGGCATTGAGATCATTGCAAGTGTGATCAAAACATGCAATGTCAAAGGATTGATTGTTGACAAGAAAAAACATGCTTGTTGTGGTGTTTTTTTGCAAACAAGTTAGTGTTCAACTTGTCCTATCCTCTATAAGCCCCTCTACAACCCTCTCTTTTACTCTCTCTCACACACAAGTTTTGTAATTTTATTACAAAACAAGCTATCTATATGTGCATATGTTAATTTGGTGTTAGCTTACCCTTTGCAAAGAAAGCTTAAAGGACAGATTGGTTTTTTTCCACAATTCTATGGATGCCTCTTGATCTACTCATCATGAGTTTCAAATCCTTGATCTCAATTACACATGATTATGTTTGGTGATCTATGAAAGTTTGTGTCTGCATGTGTGTCTCTTTACAGGTGTTTGTGGGGGAATGAAATTTCATTTGTTGAAAACAAAAAAAATTCTTTGTTGTGTGTATGTGTTCTTTTGTTGGCATCAATCCAAGCAAAAAAAAGTCCTTCCAAGGAAGATGAGTAGCAATGGCTAGCTTACTAGGTCTTGTATTCTTTCATAACCCTATTTGAGGTAGCTATTGTGTTAATGTTTTTTTCGTACACTACTTACCCAACAAAACTTCCACCTTCTTCTTCCTCTAAAGCTCTTTAATCATATCTTGATATTGGATTTCAAATGTAGACATGCATAAGAAAAAAATAGCCACTAAGGTGGGTTAATGAACATTTCATTTGGCAAGGACAATGAAAAGCTTGCATTTGAACTTTCTTGATTGGTTGATTTCTCACATCACTTGGTTTCTTGGTAAAAATTCTGCAAAAAATCGTTGTTTCATGGTTTTAAGGTGATTGGCTATTTTAGGGTTTAATGCATAAGGCACCCAAATAGTTGTGACTTTGCATGCAAAAACATTGTCTGCAATGTCAAAAGGCATGCCCTTTGGAGACTAATCATAAGAACTTACAGATTTTGGGGTGATATAAGAACTTAGGTCAAGCACAAGCTATAAAGAAAATAGTTCACCTCTTTTTGACCACCAATAAAAATCAAGCAATTCAAAATTATGAAATGAGCATCATATATTGTAAAAGACGTCGGGATGAAATGAAACTTCCCCTTAATCCGCCCAAACCGTCATCTAATCAAACGGACATTTCGTCCATCCTGCCATCTTTCTATTTACAGCAACAAGAGCAGCAACAGCGGGAGCGGTGGTGACGGCTGTGAATGATGACCACAACCATTTGGTAGCAGCAATTATGGAGGTGAAAAACTCCCCTTTTTTTTGGTGGGTTTATTTTTGTGGCAGTAACAGTAGTAGCGTAGACACAACACATATACGGTTGTGGCAATTATGGAGGCGAAAAACTCCCTTTTTTTTTTTTTTTTTTGGTGGGTTTGTTTTTGTGGCAACAACAGCAGTAGCGTAGACACAACACACAAATAAAAACAAAGACAGACTAAAGAGAGGAAGACAGAGAATTTCCCCTTAATTTCACGGTCTATTCCCATGGTCAATTGTATGTTGTTATTTCACGGGTCACAAGTAGTGCAAACATCAAGATTTTCAATGGCCAGGGTCCCGATAGATATATGCGAAATGTCGTATATAAAGAGGTTTTGGAAATGTAGTTTGTAATTGTAATTTTGTAATATGTATCGTCAAATGCACACAAACCTGTGCATTAGGCACGGGGTTCACAGTAGTATAGGTTACATTTACCATCCTTGTGAGTGGCAAATATTATAATTGGGGGACAACATTTGTTATATGATCATATGGGGACACCCAACCACAAGCCCACAACCTAATTGCATTGGAATCCTAGCCAGATCTAGCTCCAAATTCTAGAGAAGTTTGACAAGGCAATGACGCCCCCAACAGGCAACACACTAAATAAATTATGAATGAGTTAAAACAACATGGGCAAATTGGTGAAACGAATATTTATAATTGGTTGCAAAATCACAAAGCACGTGGCAAGAGGGGACACCATTAGGTAGGCCAAAACTATAGAATTTGCTTGAACCAAGCCAAGGACTCTCCATAGTTTACTCAATGAAACTTTTCAAGGAATTCTTTCTTGCCATCAAGGAATTCCTTGATTTTTAATTTTGTGCCTACTTTTGGAACCTTGCCAAGGGTTTGCATATTCTTCCAATAAAATGACAAAGAAAAGACAAAAGTTTATGCACAAAGTGCCTATTTTTCCAATAAAATGACAAGGAAAAAACCTAATACTTACTAAGTTTCGAACAACTAGTAGTTCTCTCTATTACATTAGCAAACCTGGCTATTGGTGGGCGTAATTTGGGAAATAAATGTTTGTTTCCATAATTTACCACTATTACACCACCCAAACAAACTACACATAATTTGGTTGTGGGCAATTTCATAGATCTAGCTATAATTAACATAAAAGCGGTCGTGTCGCAACCTTAGCCTTGGCTCGCGACCAAGACAAGGGGGTTGCAAGCGTGCGGGCCTATAAGTAGACCCGGGAGTCATATCACATGCTCCCGGGAGTGCAAAGAGTGTGAGGGAGTGAACCCTCACACTCCCAAGTGAACTCCCACGTTGGGAGTTGGTGAGAGTGGAGTTCCAAAAGGACTCCCGAAAGTTCAGAGAGCGTTTTGAGGGGTCAAAACTCCATGGCTGATTGCGCTCTTTATATCAATGGAAAGCTCTTGAAGTTTAGATGTCCAAAATGGGCTCGCATTGCTCATTTGGACATCTAAAACGCAAGTTATGGCCAAAAGAAGGCCCGGGAGTCGAACTCCCGGGAGTCCGCCGGTTTTGACTCCCGATCACTAAAAGTCGGGAATCGACCCGAAATACTTGAGTGCAGAAGACGTGCGACATACCGTTAGAAAGGTCTCGACGAGACCTACAACTTTGCTTCAGACGGCGAGTCGATCGGAGGTCTGCTCCGAAAGTTACGAAGCCTCAAAGTCGCGGGAGTCCCGAAAATGCGCGATTTCGGGACTCCCACGCGGGAGTCCCGGGAGTCCCGGGACAAAATGGCCATTTGGATGCCACCCCCGCCGCGAGCTGCAGAGTATACTATAAGGGGGAAGGTGGTGGCTTCCCCCAAGTCCGGGCCGTGGTGAGTCTTGTGTGTCCGTGTTGCCCGTGGCTCGTCCTAGCACCAAAGGTGCTCTAACTATGCACTAACCACTTTGTGTGGGTTTTGTGCAGGCCCGTGTGAGCGAATAAGCTTGTCACATCTTCCTAGTCCTATCCCGGAGCTCCAACACGCCCCTCTACCCCTCCAAGTGTTGTGAGCTAGGGAGCGGCTCCAAGTTCCAACTCCTTCCGCATTGTCACATACTTGGACCCTCAAGTGGGTCCACAAGGAACTTGGGAGCGCATCAGGTCGTATTAACTGGAGAATTATTTAATTTCAGTTTGCGTGCTAATTATTGATCCCCAAAATACTAAATTAACATAAATATAACCAAATGGAAAAACATGCAAAAAACTAGGTCATTGAAAAAACTTAAACAATGAGCCTCTTTATTATCCCATAAATGGTTATTCAAGATCATCCATGTAACAAAAATCCATTATACATATCTTATATTCACATATCACATTATTTATATTACGAGCAAAATCTAGGTTTCATTTTGCTTAAACCCAATAAATAAGCATTTACCTTATCATTCAATTTACACCATTCATAATATAATAAACATTTTCATATCTTTTATACCTAATCGATTTATTATTTGAGAAAAAAAAGTGCACAAAAACGAGCAAGTAATAGATGCACTGCTTTTTAGATCCCACTATTTACCAAAAACATGCATAACATTTGGTGGGAATAGGATTTGAACCTACAACATTTAGATTATGAGCTTACTAATTACTCTATCCCATGAGCATAATAAAGTTTATTCAATTGCAAAATATTATTTTGTTGCACAACAATTATCTGCACGGCCCTAAGTACAAATTTCTTTATGGTAATTCATATGTTGGCTAAAGTTTTGCATAACAATACTTTGAGATTTAGCCCCCAAAGCAAAAACCATTAGGGAATTGTTTGTTTATCATCACTTTGTGTAATTTTATTTAATAAGCAAAACACAAAGCCACCTAAGCAAGTCCTTTGGCCTATCTGAAAGATAGTTGCAAATTTTTTTTCTTCAAATATATTTGCAAATATTTCATAACCCAGTTCATTAACATGCATGGTCAATAAAATATTTTTTAACATCATCAATTGGCACTCACCTACTTTTTTTTTTTGTTAGGCTTGCTACAGTCTCCCACTTTGCATTTGATTTTAGGAAGCCACACCCCCCCCCCCCCCCGATACTACCCCCCACTTCGTGCCCTTTATAAGTTTTGTTAGAGTCACTTTATGGATTTTATTTATTGGAGCCTTCATTTGCTTTGGCACCCGCAAAAAAGGCCCACCCAATTAGTAAAATTTTATGGCAAAAAAAAATTGTATTATGCACATTAGAACTTTAAATTAGATTAAGTACGTTGTTCGGGCTTATACCATGTCTCCCAAAATCTATAAATCAGTACATATGGTGTAAGACAATTTCACATTTCATGGTCAAAATGGGATTGAATGTTTTCACATCTTACCATAATGCCCAAAGGCACATAACGATTAATGAATAGAAAAAAAATCTCCCTGCCCAATCATAGGTTTCTTTTGTTCATTAAGGCAGGTTACATAGGTCTTCTTTGAACTATGCTAGGTAGTCGCCCATCAACAATTTTCTAACTTGACTGTTTTTAGATATTTTATTAACCTGCCCTCAATCGTTTTTTAAAATGAGTTGCTTGTCAAATCATCCTGTTAAAAAGCCCACAAGGGAGATGATGACATAATAGGCTACAACAAATCAAACTTGTATAGGTACTTAGGAACTTGTTGGCACCTTGACAAGTGTACATGCCCTTTTTATCTTGCTCAATGCCACACTAGGAAATTTACAAATTCATTCCATGCAAAATGGAGATTGATGTTTTTACCTTTAAGAAAAAGACCTTGGTCTCCTCTTCAATGCTTTTATATTACATTACAAGTCCCTTTCAAGTAGGCAAAACCTCCTATTTCTAAGGCACAAAATGCGCATTCAAAGAAGGAACGTCATTTTCACTATTATTTCTTACATAGTGTCATGGCCTAGGATATTTTGGGATACTTTTGCCAATGTCATGGCCTAGGATATTTTGGGATACTTTTGCCAATGTCATGGCCTAAAATATTTTGGGATATTTTTGCCAATGTCATGGCCTAGGATATTTTGGGATATTGTTGCCAATGTCATGGCCTAAAATATTTTGGGATACTTTTGCCAATGTCATGGCCTAAAATATTTTGGGATACTTTTGCCAATGTCATGGCCTAGGATACTTTGGGATACTTTTACCAATGTCATGGCCTAGGATATTTTGGGATACTTTTACCAATGTCATGGCCTAGGATATTTTGGGATATTTTTGCCAATGTCATGTCCTAGGATACTTTGGGATACTTTTGCCAATGTCATGGCCTAGGATATTTTGGGACTAGTATGGTTCAAGGTTATAAAAGGAGATAGTCTAGGGAACAACTCTTCAGCAGACCAACACCAGTTGATGGATCAATAAACTTTTCTTGTCTTGTAATTCTCCACTTGTTTGTAGCCGGTCCATAATAGTTTAGTTTGCTCCAATTTGTTTGGTTGTTTCAGTAAGTAGCTAGAGGTATTTTGGAGTGAAACTTGGAGAGGTTATAGAAGACTATAAGACGCTTCTATTCTCAAAGTTTCAAAAAAAAAGGATATGTTTTGTGAAAGTTATGAACTTTTGAAAACTTTGTGCCAGATCTGGTTTTTTTGGTCATATCTCCTTTGTTTAAACTTTTTTGGGTCTGCAACTTTGCCATCTTATAGATCATATATGAATATATGTGTGAGAGAAATTTCATGTCATTTGGATTTGTATTGAGAGAGATCCAAGCATCTAAAGTTTCAGTCTCAGTTTTGAAGTCAGTTTTTTTTTTAAGTGATATCTCTTTGTGGTCATCATCAATAGGGCTGAAATTTTGAGCAGATATAGAAGACATATATTTTATGTGTCTCCCAAAATCTCAAGGATTTTGGAGTTTCTGACAGCAAGTTGTAAGTCATTTTGTGTTCAGGTCCCAGTTTGAGGTGACTTCAAGGAAGTATCGAGATTTCTCACTTTATGAAGTTAAATGAACTGAAATTTTGAGAGAAGGTAGTAGACATAGTTGCTCATGTTTCACCAAAATTTTAAAGCGATCCAAGGTCATATGTGAGCAGTGTAGTTTTGCAAAGTTGTTATGACAAAAGTTTGTTTTGAGAAGATATCAAAGCAAAAGTTTTGAAATGGAGCAAATACAACTTGGGAGATCTTGAAGGAAGAAGTTTGAAGATTGGGAAGCGCAAATACATTATCAAGACCTTCGTACAAAAGTGTGAGAACTACCACCATGGACAACTCAGAATCAAACATCAATCTCACTCAAATCCTTGCCGCCCTTCAGCACCTTTAACAAGAAAATGCCGTGCTTAGAGACTCAATGACTCGCCTGCAGAATTAGCCACCACCTCCTGCCCTAGTACCTCCTGCCCTTGCAATGGTCGCCCCAGAGCACAAGATCAGTTTACCATAAAAGTTTGATGGAATGCGCCCTAAATTTCAAGGCTTTGTCAGCCAAGTACGCTTAATCATGCAACTACACCCCCATCGTTATTTTGATGACACCACTCGTGTAGGATTCATTGGAACCCTACTCACTGGGACAACTACAACATGGTTTGCTCCCATCTTGGAAACATCATCCCCTCTCCTACAAGATTTCAACGCCTTTATGGCAGAATTTGAAGCAGTGTTTGGGGACAGTGACAAGGCCAGAACTTCAACCAACAAGCTGCGTCGCCTCCAGCAAGGGACACATTCGGCCATCGTCTACACCTCAGAATTCAGGGAGCTTGCATGCGACGTCAATTGGGGAGAAGTTGCCTTGATTGATCAATTTCGTTGTGGGCTTCGTGATGATGTTCAAGATCTTTTGTTGACACTCACAGACCCTTCTTCCTTCAGTGAAGTCATCACCCAAGCAATTTGGTGCGATAATCATCTGTTCGAACATCGCTAGGAAAAGAAACTCACCTCCAACGCCCAGCTTTGGAACAATCGGCCTACTACGCTTCCGTTAGTTCCCCAAACAACACTAGTTGCCTGACCTGCCTCTTTTGGACTTGCCTCGATGCAAATCGAGGCAGCCAAGTTTAAACCTTTGACAGAAACTGAGAAACTTCGCCGAAGGACAAACAACCTGTGTCTTTACTATGGCAACCCAGGGCACATAGCTCGCCAGTGCCCTCAAAAGCTTGTCAAACTTCAAGTACAAGCTGTGGAAACTCCTCAAGAATTGGAAAACAAAAACATCCAGTCACAGTAGGAGCCGTGCGACTAGATCTCACCCAACACCACCTTTGCAAAGGCTCCTGTTCCGTTGTTGGTCCCAGTCCCAGCTTCACTCAGTATGTGGACATCATTCGTATTCCAAAAGACATACCACAAGTGTCAGCATTGGTGGACTCTAGCACCACCTCTATTTTCATCGACTAAACATTTATCGCCCAACATAACATCCCTGTGGTCAAGAAGTCAACCCATGTTCCGGTAGAGGTTTTTGATGGGAGAACCATTGCTTTTGGTGCAATCACACACGAGACAACCCCTCTAAAATTCTGTATTGGCAAGCACGCGGAGAAGATTACTCTCAACATCATTTCCATCCCTCACCATCCATCATCCTTGGTCTGCCTTGGCTAGAAGCGCACAACCCTATCATTGATTGGCGATCTAAAACCCTCACCTTCAGTGCACAACGGTGCACCTCTCAAGAACCTCACGCCCAGAAAAACACTTTGTCCAGTCCTGCCAAGAACCTTGTGGTCAAGAACCCAAAGAGGGTCGGAACCAATTCCAGTTTTCTCAAGTCTGTTATGTCAAGTCCTGTAGTTAAGAACCCCCCAGTGGTTAGAACTAAACCTTGTCTTGTCAAGAATCTTGTCAAGAATCCTGCCCAAAAAACCAACCATGTCCAGATCTTCGTTGATGGAGTTGTCCCTTTCTATCGGGTTGCTAAGAATTTTCAAGTCTTTGCCATCCATGTCAACCCAGCTAACAACAAAAACCCCTAATCAGAACCAACACCTGTCAAACTTCCCGAGAAGTATAAGGACTTTGTTGATGTTTTTGAAAAGATTAATGTTGATCAGCTCCCCGCCCATCGTCCATATGATTACTCGATTGATCTAAAAGAAGGACACTCACCACCCTTTGGTCCTATCTATGGCCTATCGGAACCGGAACTCCAAGCCTTGCGTGATTACCCTACTGAAAACCTTGCCAAGGGGTTCGTTCAGCATTCCAAATCTCCAGCCGGTGCCCCAATTCTGTTTGTCAAGAAGAAGGATGGCTCTTTTCGACTTTATGTGGATTATCGTGGACTCAACAAGATAATTAAAAAGAATCGATATCCCTTGCCCTTGATTTCAGGCCTCTTGGATCGGATACATACCGGGAAGATTTTCACCAAGCTTGACCTCCGTGGAGCCTACAACTTACTTAGGATTCGCCCCGGTGATGAATGGAAAACAACTTTTCGCACACGCTACGGCCACTTCGAATACACAATCATGCCCTTCGGCCTCACCAATGCACCCACAGTCTTTTAGCATCTGATGAATGATATCTTCCGGGAATACATGGACGAATTTGTCGTGGTCTATTTGGATGACATTTTAATCTTTTCCAAGGACCAGGAAACCCACGACAAACATGTACAATTGGTGCTTGCGACGCTCTGTAAGCATGGCTTATACACCAAGCTGGAAAAATGTGAATTCAACAAATCTTCAGTGGCGTTCCTGGGCTATGTGATCTCTCCAGATGGTATTTTCATGGATAAGTCAAAGGTCGAGACCATCTAGTGTTGGGCTACTCCGTCCTCGGTTAAGGACGTTCAACGTTTCCTGGGGTTTGCCAACTTCTATCGTCGGTTTATCAAAGGTTACTCCAAGATCACAACACCGTTAACAACCCTGACTTACAAAGACAAGCCCTTATCGTGGAATCCAACGGCCCAGGATGCTTTTGATATTCTCAAGATGGCATTCACCTCTGCACCCATCCTGATACATCCCGACCCTGCCAAGCCATTCATTGTGGAAACGGACGCTTCAGATTTTGCTTTGGGAGTTATTCTATCTCAATTTGGAATAGATGGGTTGTTGCATCCAGTTGCTTTCTATTCACGAAAGCTAACTAGTGTCGAAATCAACTACCAGGTCTACGATAAAGAAGTCCTGGCAATCATCACGACATTCGAGCAGTGGAAACCGTATCTTACCGGAGCTCAACATCGAGTCCAAGTTCTGATAGATCACAAGAATCTCCTTTATTTCACAACTACTCGGACCTTGAATCGTCGCCAGGCACGCTTGTTTATCTTCCTAGCTGATTTTGACTTTGAGATTCAATATCAACCCGGCACTTAGCAAGGGAAAGCTGACGCGCTATCTCGTCGTTCAGAATATGAACTTCGAACGAAGGATGAGGCCTATGGCCAGCAGAATCAGACTTTACTCAACCCCGAGCAATTTCGAGTTGCAGCAATAATCAGCACCCTCCCAGACTCATACCTTGTCAGAAACATCAAGATGACAACAAAGGAAGACACATGGGCTACCAACATCAAGAAGGAACTCCAAAAACGACCAAGGAACCCAAATCATGATGATCTTGATTAGTTTGAGCAACAAGACGGACTTCTCCTTCGAAATAACCTGATTTATGTACCCAAAGGACCTATACGCCTAAAAATCCTGAGAGAATGCCACGACAACACCGTGGTCGGTCACTTTGGAATGGCACAGACTCACGAACTAGTGTCAAGGAATTATTGGTGACCCAAAATGAACAAGCTACTACGGGAGTATGTCAAGTCTTGTGATACATGTGCTCGATCCAAGGCTCCCAGGCATCGCCCGTTTGGACTCCTACAACCCCTGCCGATTTCTAGCCAACCTTGGGGATCTATTGCAATGGACTTCATCACGGATCTCCCTATTGTCAGAGCCAAGAATTCAATACTGGTTGTGGTCAATCAATTCACCAAAATGGCCCATTTCACCCCTTGTTCCAAGTCAATCACGGTAGAAGAGACAACTCAGTTAATTTTGGATGGGATCGTTCGACTACATGGACTCCCCGAGGAAATTGTGTCCGACAGAGGTCCTCAGTTTGCATCCAAGTTCTGGCGTCGCCTATTCGAGCTTCTTGGAGTTCACATTCGGTTATCTTCAGCTTTCCACCCCGAGATAGATGGACAAACCGAACGGACAAACTAGACACTTGAGCAATATTTTCGCTGCACTGTGAACTACCAATAGGACGACTAGCTGGACCTACTATCTCAAGCAGAGTTTGCTTATAACAACACAACACATGCATCGACCAGGATTAATCCATTCTTTGCCAATTACGGTTTTCATCCCAGGTTCAACCTTGAAATTTTTGGGGACTCTGTAAACCCCTCGGCTAAAGAAAGGGCCACGAGGCTTGGACATGTTCAACAAAACCTTATGGCAGAACTCAAGCTAACACAGGAGTGGCAAAAGAAGCAAGCAGACCGTCGACGCAAGGACCATCCAAACTTCAAGTTTGGAGACAAGGTCTGGCTTCTCAGAAAAAACATTGCTACCATTCGCCCATGTGCCAAGTTGGATTACAAGCACCTCGGACCTTTCAAAATCGCCAAATTGGTTGGGCTAATGGCTTGCCAGTTGGAACTTCCACCCCAGTTCAAAATCCACAATGTTTTCCATGTCTCCTTGCTTGAGCCCTATCATGAAAACCTGATCCTAGAACGTCATCGAAAACCCCTAGCTCCAGTCGAAATGGAAGGCCAAGAAGAGTTTGAAGTTCAAGAGGTCTTAGACTCCAAGAAGATTCGTGGAAAGCTCCTATACCTTGTCTTTCTGCGAGGTTATCCTCCTTCTGAAGCTACTTGGGAGCCTGCTGCAAACCTAGTTCATGCCCAAGACTTAGTTAATCGGTTTCACCAACGGTATCCTAACAAACCGGCTCCATTTGGAAGATGTCGCTTGAGGAGGGGATAATGTCATGGCCTAGGATATTTTGGGATATTTTTGGCAATGTCATGGCCTAAAAAAATTTGGGATACTTTTGGCAATGTCATGGCTTGAGATATTTTGGGATACTTTTGGCAATGTCATGGCCTGAGATATTTTGGGATGCTTTTGGCAATGTCATGGCCTGAGATATTTTGGGACTAGTATGGTTCAAGGTTATAAAAGAAGATAGTCTAGGGAACAACTCTTCAGGAGATCAACACCAGTTGATGGATCAATAAACTTGTCTTGTCTTGTAATTCTCCACTTGTTTGTAGCCGGTCCATAACACATAGCTTGTCCAATCCTCCAATTGAACACTCTACCCAATGTTATAATATTGTTTAGTGTTATGTCTTCAATAATATGGGTAATTTGATCTATATTGATTTATACCTTATGTATAAATGAATAGATTGAAAGTAAACCTTTATGACCTAGTCAAATCTATCTTGCGACAAACATAGAACAAGCAACATATATTTGTACACATTTCATTTGTGGAGCTTAGATGCCAATGTTTAATTATTAGGTAAAAGGCCCTAAAATATTTTATAATTTGCCAAAATGTCAAATCATCTTAATATGGGAAGCAAGCTTCTTCTATGATATTGAGTTATTTGTTTTCAAGATGTAACTTTTCCCTCCTCCCTTGAAGGAAGCTTTTTGCACATGTTTTGGTCTACATGTTTGTTACCATATTAAATGAGTGCAATGCCTTTTCTACATATTTGGACGATACAATTTTTTGTGCAAGAACTAAATTGGGCACCCTTCCCCAATTATTGGGCTAGGGCACATTTTTAAAAATTTCTTATTCATACTTATTAAAAGGCTTGAATAAGGGTAAAACATGTTATTGGTGCATAATTGCACATGTTTTCTTTAATTAAATGCAACAACCAATTTTTTTTTTAACAATCAATCATCTATGATAATTTATAAGTTACTAACATTACAACTAATTATCTACACTTTGTTAACATTAGTCCAGCAAAATGGGAATATAGTGATCGTTTATGTACTTTGTGAAGTATATAATTAAACTTGAAGGTGTATTGTATATGATTGATTGTTTTGTTTTAAAAAATCCATTATGTCGAGTATTATACTTACGCCAAGAACATCATAGATTTTTATTTACTCTGACCTATTGCTAAAGGAGAATTGAAGTGAGGTTAGTGACCAGCAAATATATATATATATATCCATTATGTTGTAGGTCAAATCCTTATTAGAAAATTCTTATCAAAAGAGGGATTTGAACCCTCATGAGCGAATTATGATCCTGATGTTTTAACCAATTAAACTATTTCAACATGTAGATTATAATTTTACTATTCTACTAATTTGTCACTTCTTGGGTGTTGGGTGACAATTTACTCTATGCCCTATGGCCTAGTCTCATAAAAAAGGTATGGTTTTTAAATGATAAAATGAATTGTGTATGTATCAAATTTAAACAAAATAGATGATTAGAATGCCTTGTGCCTTCATATTTGTAATTGTGACTAAACTTGTAAATGTTGTTACTATTAAGTAAATAATGACATTTATAAGCATAATTAAAAATAAATAAATATTAGGCACACTAGCTCCACTTGCCATAGCCAGCAAGCCTTTAAAGGCTAATGGTGCAACCTTCATGATGGTCATTTTGCAGGCCATGTGACCTTTGAAAAATGAAGAGCGCATGGCATAGCTACCATTTTCGAAAAAATATATATATATATGTTATTTTTTCGAGTTATTTTATTACTCATTTTATTATGAGACACAATTAAACAAATAATATAATATTTTATTCTTTCAATGAAAATGAGACAAGAAAGAAATATTTTATTTGTTTAAAAAAGGAATCAATCGAGCCACAAGTTCCCTTGCAATTACCTTGTTACGACTTCACCTCAGTTAAAGGCCCCACCTTATTATCCTACATTAAACCACCAATTACTCCAGCAGACCACAATCAATAACATGGAACATTAAAGTAATGGGTGATATTTGGTCTTATGTTTTGGGCAAAGTTAATTCCCATGGCGTGACAAGCAGTTTGAATGTATATTCACCGTAACATGTTGATTTGCAATTACTAATGATTCCAACTTCATGTTTTTGAGTTACAGAGAACAATCCAAATTAAGGCCATATTTTTAGATTCGTTTTACGTTAAAACCTTGCTTCCTATTATAATTACCATTGTAGCACATTTGTAGCCCAACCCATAAGGCCATGCAAACTTGACTCATCCTCACCTTCTTCCAATATATCACTGGTAGATTTTATGAGTGTAGTACATGGTATAGATTGTCGATCACTTTTACAAAGATCAAGTGCCACATTATTATGTGTGATGCACTATGAGAATTGTGTTCATCAACTGGGTATGATTGTAACCACACAATGTTATGGTATCTTTTTTCAATGGTGTGGTCTTTGTCAATCTTAAGTAGTTAATAATTGACCTTTTAATCCAAAGCACATGTCTTACCAACACAAAACAAGGGTTGTGTTCGTTATAGGACTTAACCTAACATATCACGATACAAGTTGACGATAGCCATGTAACACTTATATAAATTTTCATACCATCTTATTAAGGACAAGCAAACTTATTTATATGTCAAGGGCTAGTAAGGTTTTGCACGTTATATCAAATTAAACCATGTGCTCCACCCTTGTGCAAGCCAATATCAATTCCTTTGAGTTTTAGCCTTGTGGCCGTACTCCCTAGGTGGAGTGTTTAATGCATTAGTTGGGCCCTTGATCAACCGTTTTGCATATAATGCAAACATTTACGACATGGACTTTTCCATTTTGAAATGTTTGTTGCCAAAGTCTAACATTTCAATCGGTGTTCATCTATCAAGTTTTCAATTTTTTAAACCATCCCAAATCTTGGGTGGATCTTATAGCAAATTGACAACTTCATCTTTTATAGGTTTCTTGAAAGGATGGAAAGTTAGAGGCATACACAAATGTTGTTCTCCCAAGCAAAAGATGTTAAAGTGTGATATAGAAATGAACTGAAATAACTCTTAAACTTTTGTGGATAAAAATGGGGTCAATTTTGATGGAGGAAACCAAGATGAAATGAAGAAAATCCTAAACATATGCATCACTATGAACAGTTAGAAAATATAGTGACATTAATGTTCATACAACAAGTTAACATCCAACCCACCATTTTTTTCATATCATTTTTGGATCCACACAATTTTGCCCAAGGTCATAACTCCTTTGTATTTTGGGAAATTTTGTTAAATTGGTCATTCAATAGTCTCATCAGTTATGTAAATACTAGTTTTAATGCCATCAAATGTAAGATGCCTTTGTTGCCCCTAAATTGGACACCCCACTATATCCAATCATTTCAATTATTTTTATGAAAAACATCATTATGTTGTCACATTTAAATGTGTTTGTAATAATGTATCTAATAGACAAATGCTTGCAAGACATATTAATGTACAAAGTCATAGTTAATTTTTGGTTAGATAATGATGTAATTTAATAAAAAATATGTGGATTTTGGCTATGTGTGATGGAATTGTGTCCTCAATGTGTTTTTTATCCTTGGTGTGGAGCTGTACTTGGTCTTGTGAAACTAGGTACGTCAAACACAACATTTTTTTCATATCATGAAGCTTGGATCCACACAATTTTGCCCAATGTCATAACTCTTTTGTATTTTGGGAAATTTTGTTGGATTGGTCATTCAATGGACTCATCAATTATGTATATACCAGCTTTAATGCCATCAAAATGTAAGATACATTTATTGCCCCTAAATTATACACCCCATTATATCTAATCATTTCGATTTTTTGTGTGAAGGATACATCTTAGTGTTGAGCTTGTGAAATTGTCTATATTTTGTGGACCATCAACATACAAACATGTTCCATTAGGTGTTGTAAAGTTGATTCTAATATGTGGTTAGTTGTTTTAATTTTCTTGAAAATACTGATGGTTTTTTAAAGTATTCTTACTCCACATGCTTCAAACTCCTCTTTATATTGTGTATCTATTCAAGATATTATATGTTTATAATGTTCTTCTTTGAAAGTTTTCCTTGTTTTTTTTTCTTTTCTTCCTCCTTTCTCTTTTAGGGTTTTTTTTTTTTTTTTTTTTTTTTTTCCTATTTCTTTTTTTTTTTGTCTTTGTTTTCCTCCTTTTTGTGGTTTTTCACATTTTATTTGTCTTTTGG
This sequence comes from Sphagnum contortum, assembly GCA_963920785.1. Lineage (NCBI taxonomy): Eukaryota > Viridiplantae > Streptophyta > Sphagnopsida > Sphagnales > Sphagnaceae > Sphagnum > Sphagnum contortum. The sequence goes on from OY987291.1 coordinate 10,007,331, forward strand.
GTTTTGTTGAGCTAGCAAGTATCATGGATAAGCTTTCCTATTATTACTATATTGAAATTCAATATTTTGATGTTTAACATTAACCTCCGCCCATTATTGGGAACTGATGGAGTCAATGGGAATGTTATGGTATGTGGTCAATACCACTTACCAATACATTGTTGTTGAGGTATTTGAACATGTTGAAGACTATTGTTGTTGTTGTTGTGCAAACCACACTGAAGTTTTTTCTTGGTATTTTTTTTCTTTTATTTAAGGCCATGTTTCCTCATTTTTTTCATTTCTAATAATTTGTTGTTATGTTTCCAAATCAATCATCTAATGATCTTTCAATTTTTTTAGTTGACATAGATTTTTAATATGCAAAAATTTTCATAACTTATAAATTTCTATTGATTGTCTATTGAAGGTAAATTGTAGGTTGTAAGAATTGTGCCAACACAACACTTAAACATTCACCATAGGAGATGACTTTGGAAGGGCCCATGTTCTATCCCAATAAGTGGATCATGCATAGACATAATTAACCATTCATACTTGGTTTTGAACCTCACCACAACCATTTTACTTATGCTAGGATTTTCATTTCTAAAGGCTAGAAATCATGGTCGTTACTAGGTCTCGTTTCATTACATAGTGATTGTTATTACTCTTTCAAGGACAACCTTAGAATGTAACATGCCAAGCATTAAGGGTGTTGGCAAGATGTGTATGAATCTTACAACCCTACCAATTGCATACATCGGTAGCACCTACACATCTGACATCATTAGAGGATGAAATGAGGAGAATTGAACATGTCAATATGTGCCTTTTCTTCCTTACACTTCTAGTCATGAATAGTTTCAACAGTCTAGTGTTGCTTGCATATTTTAGTATGTTTTAAATGCAATATCCTAGATTTTTCTTTTGGAAATATCTTTCAAAGTCAAATATGTTTATATATCGATATGTTGGATTAACCATGTTCATTACTAATTATTATTATTAACAAGGTCTCATTGGTTATGAACATTTGGGTAGTGTATTCTTCATTTTTATAAGATTGCAATTGTTTTCCTTTTTGAGTCAATTGTTTATTGGTTCAAGCTACCTCACCCTGAATCTTTGATCAATAGGTTGTCGTTAATTACCAAAACCTGTTAGATGTTTCAAATGATGTTTCAATGTGGTCCCATCATGCTTACACAATTGTGTACATTTGAAGTGTTACATGACCTCCAATGTCAGCAAGTGTGAAAGCTATGTGGCAAAGCCATTATTTCATTCTCTTGAGCTTGGAAAAAAATCATTTTAAAGGTTAGTTTCCGTTCCTTAAAAAAAGGGCCAAAGCTTTTTGTAATGATGTTCTAGATTTCTTTTGATTTTTGTGTGGCATTGAATGCAAAATGGGGTTGGAGATTCTTGTTACTTTGTGACATATCTAGTTTGGTTTTTGTCTTCAAATTACTTGTGATTTTGGTTCCTAGTTTGGTTGGATTTTTTCTAAAAATTTAGTCTTAGAGTTGTATATTGGAGGGTTTTTTTTGTCTATCTCTTGTTCTTTAGTTTCTTCACACTTGATCCCACTTTGCATTCTCTACACACATAGGTTGAAAAAACACCACTAATTAGTGACCTAGTTAAGAAAATTGATGAACATTTGTATGTACTTTTTTTATTAGGTTACTTTTTAATTTGAATTATTTTAAATATCTGATTATGTGTCAAATGTAGCCCATGCCCCCTATTTCTTTATATCCATGCAACCATTTAATGCATCTTTAATTAATTGTAATTTGTTGTTAGGTTTAAGCCTAAGTTACTATTAATGAGAATATTTTAAGGTTTAGTAGAAGCACAAGTGGCAAGGAACCCTAAAAATTGTACCTTAAAATCAATCTAGATCTAAACCCTAATCCATTATGGACCTAGATGTAGTTGTGAACCTATATAAATGTAAACCCTAATCTATTATACCCCTAGTTTTAATACAAACCTAACCTAAATCTAAACCCTAATCTTGTACATCCCAACACACCTATTATGAAGGTGACGAGTTATCATGGCTACTATATATTGTTATTTGGTTTTGTTCTCAAAACATTTTCTTTCCAACATCTTGTCTTGTCTTCTTTATAGTCTACAAGTTCTATGACATTTGAAGCATTTGATTTGCAAATAAAATAATTGGAGCTTTATTATTGATTTATCATTAATATTCCTTGTACTGCTATAAAATTCACAAATAAAGACCTATTCTTTTTTCAATCAAAAATATATTACAATAGAGTCAAAACAAAACCATAGTCATGTTGCAACAAATCATAACAACATGATGATAAATGCCACAACAAAACCATAGTCATGTTGCAACAAATCATAACAACATGATGATAAATGCCACAACAAAACCATAGTAGCATAATGATGCATGTTGCAATAAAACCATAACAACATGATACATGCCCAAAAAACATTTTTGCTAGCAAAAATCTTAAAGACACCAACAACAAAAAAGGTAATGCAATAGAAATCACAAACATATTGAGAAATTAAACTTGTGAAAGTTGTTGCTTATGTAGTAGGTGAGATTTCACTTTTGTTGTTGTTTGCAAGTATGTAGATAGGAGCCAATGGGAATACTTTACTAAAAGATTGTGAGTCCTTTTTAGTCCTTTTTCATTTTTTCATATGAAATAATTTTTGAATGAACTCTTTTGCAACTTGTTATTAAAAATACATATAGTTGCCCCATGTTTTTTGTTAATGATTTTTGAATAAATATGATTTTTTCAAAGTGTGTAAATTCTACCAAATTTTGCATTTCATCTTGAAAATTTATCATAATTTGAATCATGTTAAAATATGCTAACTATTTTAGGTTTTTTTAATTTTTAATTTAATTATTTTTTATTTTTTAATATTTAAAAATCATAAATAAATATTTTGTTTTGTATGTCATGCACATTACACCCCATTTACATGTGGTAAAAGACATTTGAAAATTGAAAAATTTGAAAAATACATTGAATTTTCAAAATTCCATATCTTTTAAATTGTGAATGTTTTTTGAACTTGGGTACTAGGTTGTTATCATTTGTATTTTTTTACCATCAAAATTATTTTATTACAATAGTCCTTTATTTAGTCCATTGTAAAATTAACCACATCTAACGCAACACCTATTCAAATTCGAACGTCCTTTTTAAAAACCAAAACCCAAAATTTAATTTGAATTCTTCAACTTTCATTTTAATCATTTAGCACAACTTGGAATGATTAGCATAACTTTAAAATGTAAAAAGAAACATACATAAAAAAAATTCCTCTTTTCACAAGATTTGGAAATGTTGAGGTGGTGCAATGGTGTTTTTATTGTTGTTTTGAAAACAACCATCTGAACAACAACATACAAATAACCTATGAGAAACAATGCACCATTAATCATGTGTTCTTCCCTCCAATCCCTAAACAAACTTCACAATAAATTTTTTCCTCTTCTGACGCAACAAGCTCTAGAAGCAACAATAATAGAATAGAGGTTCCAAACTTTTCTACTTCTTCTTTTATAGGATGAGAAGAAAGAAAAAGAAAATTTTGTAAACCCATAATAAGTTTTTTTTATTTGTCTAACACACGCAAAGAAAGGAGAGAAAAGAACTTATGGAAGGATTACAAAAAACTTCCAGCAGGAATTATACAATTATTTAAAACCAAAGTAATAAGAATATTTTAACCTTTAAGTGTAAATATATTCCAATCTTAAGCCTAAAAAGATTCTTACATTTGGTTAAACCTAAATAAATTTTAATTCAAGGCCCTCATATCTTAAAACATGTTGTCATGTCCCTAGGACTTCATATCCCCAAGCCACGATGTCCCTTGTGGTGATGTGATCATATGTTAAGACATGTCTTCATGTCCCCAAGCCATCATGTTCTAAGCCTTTGGAACTCTAAGGTTAAATATTAATGTCCCTTAGTCTACAAGTCTTAAGCCCAATACGTTGTTCACATTTTAAACCTTAACATCTAGGAATGGAAAATGGCCTAGGCTTTGAAATCCTCTTGTCCTAAGCTTTCAAACCTTATGATCTTAAGCTTTTAAAAACATTTTGTCTTAAGATGCCAAGTCATGGGGCGTGCATGCCAATGTTTTGGAAACTAGGCCCTTTGTCTTTGGACATGACAAAATAATTTATATGTCTTTGTGTTTGACCTTAGGACAAATGAGACCTATATGACTCTTTTTGTATTATGTAAGATTTACCCTACTCAAAATGACCATGGGTAGTCCAAGGCTTAAAACAAAATTGACAATAAATTGCTTAGGACTTAAGACAAAATGGACCTTAGATTGTTTATAGTTCCAAGACATGGAATATTTTAATTCTTACCCAAGGTTGGAAGCCAATATTCCATGTCACACTTTCAAAACATAAAATATTTTATTTTTTACCCCCTAAGCCCAAGCCAAAATATTGATGCTCTCCCTTCCCCCACTTTCATGGCCTTTTTGGAATTCCATTCATGTTACCAAAAAATATATATGTTGCACACAAGTCTTCATTGCAAATGTTGGCATTGTTAATTACAATTGCATCCTCCAATGCAACGCAATAGATCTAAAGAAAACACAACAAAACAAGCTTTTAAAACCCTTTCCTATTTACAAATATATTCACCAAAAGCCAATGAAATCTTTTCCCAAGTTGTTATCAATTTCATTTTTTCATAGCTTGCAAAGAATGATAAACAACAACAACACATGTGCATGCATTGTTTTTTTTTCACATATGTGGCAGTTTTGACCCTGAGTTTAATTTCACAACTCCTCTTCTTGTTGGTGCAAATGTGCCCATTAAATTTGTAGTTGCGTGTGAGTTTGTTTTGTTTTTGTTGTTGTTGTTGAACTTTGGCATGTCCAAGTTTAACATTCAAAAATTGTGTGATAGGAGCATTGATGAGAAAAAAAATCCTTGTTGAAATCATTTAGCACTATAAACATTTGTTGCAATTGATTTAGTTTTTGTAGTGTTTGAAATTTTGCATTAAAATAAAAAATGCAAAACCAATAGAAAAAACATATTAAATAAATCAAAATTCTCATTATTTATTTATTTTTCTTACATTCAAAATTTTCCTTAAAAATAAGAGAAATTAAAACTCAATCCAAGTTTAAACAATTAAAAATAATAATTCAATTAGTTACGAATTTGTAAAGAATTATGATAGGGGTATTTTGTAGTCTATCAATAGGTTCCCCCTATGAATGGTGTGTAGTTACATTTTAAATCTTGCAAAAAAACCTTTGAACAACTCATTGAACAACAAATGGTTTGATTTCAAAATTCCATTTCGAAGCGTTTGCACCATCATACCTTTTCTAGCATGCTTTTCGATGGGGTATTTGAGATCCATCTTGCTTTAATTTTATCATGTTTTGGCCATGGGGTGGACATTTGATTTATAATTTGACCAATCTTCCCAACCTTTTGATTATCTTCCCTAGTTTTTTCCACAACGCTTTAAACGTGATTCGTACTATCACGTCCTTCAATTGCAGATATCCCTTGATGTGATGCACACATCCCATCGACCCTATGGGTATCCACCTCTTACATTGTGTTAATGGCAATAATCGCACAAGAATAGGCATGATGCAATTTGTGACCCTTTTGCTACCATTGTGCAAGATGTTGGTTTCCACGTGAAATGAAAACAACTATATGCACTTGTTTCAACTATGTTCAATTCCTCTTATTGATAAATCGACATTGTGCTCAATAAAGATGTAATTCGCACCCTAGTTGACCTTATCATTGTTAACCCAACCCACAAGTAGATTTACTCCCCGGTCTTGTGCAACTCAAAGATTTGTTACCTTCGATGTAGCTTAAACCAAAGAAAGGAGCTATCACAATCAACACCCCAATAATCATTTCTTCCCTTTAGTAATTAAGGTATTTGGATGCCTACATAAACAAATTAATGTGTTTTTACTTGATTGTTGCCAATGTCATTTGAAGCTTGAAAAGGCAAAATGGTTCTCATCTTTTTGTCTTTGTTACTTTTCTTTATCAAAAAAATTCCATCACATTGCAAAGGATGTAAGCATCTTCCATCTTAAGTCAGGCAATAGTTATAGACCTAGCTACTTCCCAACTTCCACCCCTTCAAGACACACCTCCCATCACCAAAGCCAACCTATTGCAAGTGGTTGGTTTTTAACGTGAAGAGATACGGTTGACCTACTACATCTGGTTGGTCTTCAAGCTTTTGAAGAATGTGTGGCCAAAATGTTATAATTGCAACAATGATCAAACACAAGAAGGAAGGGTGCCCTGAAACAACCTTGCTCTGCAAAGTTTCCATCTGAATAAAGAAAATGTGTAATGAAGGAAAAATGTGGGAACAATTTCAGAGAGTAGGAACATTGCAAAACAGAATCAGTTCAATGTAGATGATGATGATGATGATGATGATGTGATATCATGATTTGAACCAAGAAACTTGCAACGAAGAAAAAGTGTACACTGCAAGCAAGGAACAATTCAAAAAGTACGTGCAAAACAGAACGGATACAAGTAATGCTGCAGATATTGTGGTAACCCAATTTGAATGATTTAATTTGCAAAGGAGGAAGAACATTCTAAACAAACTGATTTTATAAGGCATTCCTGAACATTAAAATGCTTATCTAATTCAGTAAAGAGATCAGACCATACACCAGGATTTAGCATGAAACCTGGATTTGGAAGGACCAGAAGCACAAGTTTGCAATCAGGAGAGATCAGAACATAAACTGGGATTTAGCATGAAACCCAGATCTGGAAGGACCAAAGGTACGAGCTTACAACTGATCACCACAATATCTGGACATTTCATTCTGTACACACATCATCATCAGAGCAATGTGAGATTTACTACAGAATTTGAGCAGATTTAGATTGGCAAAAGAGTTGAGTCCTACATCTCACATCATTGATCCAGAATTTACTGAGAAACTGGATGCTGAGGGCTTTGTAAAGGTGATCCTGCCTGCCTGCCGTGCATACCTGGTGGAAATTCCAGGCGCACCCAATTTATTTCTGTTCTGCAATATACTCAAAAACTTGGTGGGAAAATTTAAACCTTTACTCGGACCACAAATGAACCTGCAAAAAGCATCACCAATCAAGAGAACTTATAAGAAAAAAATCCTCCAGAATCCTTCTATCTCTGGAACTTCAGCAATTTTCAGAATGTGGAAGTGGTGACCTGTAATCAGCCATTCATAATTGCTGTAGTAATTGATGATCGTTAGTCAATTACCATTCCCAAAGTGGGCATGAAGTCTATCTCTGCATATGTGTCCTAATAACAACCCTTTGGTAAGCATTTCAAAGATGGGAAGTGGACATGGATTTGCAAGTAGGGTGGCCAGAAGGGTACAATATTATGCATAAAGAACCAGTAGAATTTTACTCATGTATGTGGAGGGTGCCTTACCCAAGCAGTAAAATTTCTGCCTCAACATACAGAGGATGGCATCTTAAGCATCAGGTTCCTTGCCTTACACATAAGGTGCCTCCTCTCCTCTCAAATGAATCACAGCCATCCATTTATGAAAGCAAAAAGACTACCAGTTCTTTCCACTGGGCCAGGTACAGAATTCAAACAGGGCTGTTCTGGGGATTTGGGTCCTGCACTTGGCTCCTGCCTCATGCAGGGCTCTTATTCCCAAAACAAACTCATTCTCGGTCCTTACCCTACACAGAATCACCCTTTCTTTCTGATGATACTTAAAACCCTAAATGATCCAAAATTACATCAAGGACAGATAATGGCATGCCAATAACATTTGAAGAAAAAAAAGACATACATGCAGGAAGTGTTGAAACTTCAGCAGAGACTGCACAAGCTACCCCAAGATTCGTCAAAGCACCACGGATAAGCCCACAAGGGAAGTAGAGGTACTGGCCAGCAGCTTGAGAGGCACGGGAAGCATTTGCAGCTGCATTCACGTCCATCTGGGCAGCCTCACCGGGAGGTGCAGAGTCAACAGAAATGCGTGTGAGCCACCGAAACTTATTATCTTGCAAGACAAACACACCCTGCAGTCACCTCCCAATCAAGGACACAATGAGTTCATCTAACTCCCCCAGGAAGACCCACCAGTTGCATTTCATGCAAAAGATGCAGTGTAAGGTGTAAGACTCAGTTTTAGCATATACGAGAACCATTCCACCCAGCTGCAATTCTTTTACTGTCATAAATTTTCACAACTTGCAGCCTACATGTATGGATATAACATGACGGAGAGAGTGTGTGCGTGCGCGCGCGTGTGTAATGATACAAGAGAAACTCACTCGATGGTTGGTTTTCAAATTGTCCACTTGTTTCCGAAAAACCTCAGCCCAGAAGTCTTTGCAAATAAACTTGATAGCTTCCAGATGGTCTGCAAATCTTGGTCGCTCCTTTGTATACCTTCATGCAAATAATTCCATCTATTTCAAAGTACTTCAGACAAATTCATCTACTGAAAGTCACCAATTTGCAAATGGTAACATAAATCCTTGATTCACTCTTTGCTGGTTCTTCTTACCTGGCCATGAAGGGAATTGACATCCATTGCTCTGAACATAAGCTTGATGAAGTTGCAGAGAAATCTCCACAACAACAATTATAGGTAACACAACAATGAGTGCAGTCATAACCTCATGAGAGTCGCTCACAAAGTGACAGACCATCACCTTCATCACGAACGGCAGTGACAAGCTGCCATGACTACCCACTGAGTTCATCAGCTCCCAACAGTGGGTGTAGATAAGCATATAATAATCTTCCCAAAAACTTGGACAAACTATTATACACAATCTGTGTCCCAAGTTTCTGTTGCCTTTCTGGAAGCAATGGGAAGACTCAGATGTGATGTTGGCTAGCACTCAAGAGACCATTGCTCTGAACATAAAGAACTGGTAGATATTTTTCTAGTTTATGTGGAGGCCACCTTACACCCTCAATAAAATTTCTGCCTCAACAGAGGATGGCACCTTGCACATAAGGTGGTTCCTCATTTTGTTGAGCCTTATGCCATCTCAAGGCACCTCCTCTCCTCTCAAATGAATCACAGCTGTCCGTTTATGAAAGGAAAAAGTTGCCAATATCTTTATCTTTGGAAAGAACCTCTCTTCTGGTATATGGAAATGCCAACAAACAATCAATCATCTGCTATAGCTAGCAACAGTAGAAATTGACAGAAATAATCCTCTGCCCTTTTCTCTTCTCTTTTTTTCTCCATGTTCATGTTCCAGGTACTACTCTGCAAGTTGGCTTTGCAGGCTACAAATCTCATGCCCTAATCAGACTTTCAGGTGTGATGATTGATTTCTCTATCTCTAATTGCCAACATAGAAAGAGACTGTATTCTGAAGTGATCCTTTGTTAACAAAAAAAGGTTCTAAGCGTCACAAAATTGGTGACATTTGATATGCATTTTCATACTATGGACCGGTCAAGCTCCCGCTGCTTCATTGTGTTGGGTAAGGCACCTCGTGAACCCCATTAGTTAGGGCAAGCTAGGACAATGCACCCAACATAATGGGCAAAGGGGGAGGAGGCCATTTGCATGGCATTGAGGTTGGGGGTGGCAGGTTCAATGATTTACTTTAAAAATTCAACTTCAAGAGACAGATTTCAGTCATGATTACAAGTGAGTGTATGATCATCACATCAGAGCAAGATTATGTCATATAATATGGTCAAGAAAATGACATAAACTGCAACTCCAGAGCTTGATGTCAGGGTTTTGGTGACATGATATTGTGTTCCGATCTGCGGGAACTGGCCTATGCATTGAAGGATTTTAGGGTTTTCAGAGTACCATCATGGAACACACAGAGAGGGAGAGAGAGAGAGAGAGAGAGAGAGAGAGAGAGAGAGAGAGAGAGAGAGAGAGAGAGAGGAATTTACCTTTCTGCAAGCTGTAGTCCAACTTGATAGCCAATGGCTTCAATGCGGCGAGCTGCGAGCTCTGGTTTGTTCGGATGCAGCCGCTTGTAATAAGTCGCCACAAGCTCAAGATTCAAACTATCGACGCAACTCTCCGCCACTTCCCTCCCTCCTCCCGGCATTTTTTCCAGACCAAAAAATAAAATAAAATCTGGAATAATCTCACATCAAAAGCAGCTGCGAATTTCCGACACTCCAAAACTCTCAACCCGTTTTCAATCAACAACAACCACCCTTTTCTTCTTTTCTTTGACTCTGTCCTTCTTCCAAACCTTCCAACTTCCCTTTCTTTCTTTCCTCCAAAAGCCTCTTCCAATATGGAAAGAAAAAAAGAGAAAAAAATCTCCTCCACTCAATACAAGATCTCAGAACTCCCGCAAGAAATCATACCATCTTGTTCCGAGAGACCCAAAAAGCTCCCCCCAACAGTTTGGTTCTGCACACCATTCTCTCTCTCTCTCTCTCTCTCTCTCTCTCTCTCTCGCTTCACAACAAAACACAGACCAAAACGGCCTAAAGAGAGAAAGAATCCGCGATCTACGAAAAATCCATTAAAGAGAAGACGTACCTCCGTCCTCCAGAGACTCTCCGCAAAACCGCAAAGCTCCGGAACGACTGACCTCAACACTTGACAACGAAGAAGGACTTTGCTTCTGAGGCGAGCGCCAAACCCTAAAATCTGAGAGAGAGCCAAAAAAAAAAAAAAGGCGAAGGAAATTCCAAGAATTTAAAAATTATATATTTTGTCGTCAAATTACAAATCAAATTAGGTCTCCTAATCAGGGGGGGTTTTTTTGGGGGCGAAGTTTCGCCAAAATAGCGATTTCCCTTTCAAATTGGTGAAAATTGAGTGTTTTTTTAGTCATCAAATTTCCGGAAAAAAAATCTCAAAAAAACTTTTTTGCCAGATTCTATCCTAAGTAGTAAGTAGTAGGTAGCCAAAAAATATAGAAGGATGATAGTTTCTTTTTTCTTTTTAATTAATTTTCAACTTTGATGTTTTCTTATTGGCTAAATTACTGGCTAAATTATCTTATGGATGATCATCACTTCAACTACTGAAGCACTACTAAGATTGAAGCACTCTTAGCTTTTGTTTACAATTATTATGTTTATTCCCCTAAGCAAGCATTGGAGCAATCAAAATTAAATTGCAAAAGAAGGGGTTGAAGATATAGTAGAACATTAAACTAGGTGGATCAACATGATTGCTCCTTCAAAATGTGTTTGGTTTGAATATAGACCCTTCCTTGTCAAAATGAGTGAAGAATTTACCATTGTTGAGAACACAAAAACAAACTATGAGTTGTGTGATGTGAAGACTTTGATGGGGTTGCCTTGTGTATTGCCATTGCTTGAATGTGTGTAGAACTTAAGTAAGTTTGGACAAAGTCACCATGTTTTTATTTGTGACTTCATCATTATCATGAAGATGTGCTAATAAGTCATGTTGAATATGTACTATGATTTTGATCATAAGTACAACTATAATCACTTTCAAAAAAACTTGGAGTTGGATTCATTTATTACTAATGTTCTTCTCATAGGTTGGTGGAAGGAACTAAAATCTATTGTTGAATATATGGCTTTCCAAATCAAAACCAAGTTGTACATGATGCACAAAACAACAGTTGTCATGCTATGTTATGTCCATGGTGACATGAAAGTATTGGGGTTCAACTTTTGAGGCTATAAAGTTGTAATGCATTAGAAAATCCACTTCATTTGTTGAAAAAGTTACATAAGAAGTTTCCAAAACAAAAATTGATGAATGTAAATGGGATTGCATACCTACATTACTAATAATCCCTTCACTTTGAGCTAACCATTCTTAAGCATTTGCATATCTTGAAAGCAAATTTTGTTCATTGGCAACCTCTTGGATCCTATGGATTTTTTGCCACTACCTTTTTTGGTGAAATAATTCTTGAACATTAATCTAGTTAATTCAAAATCATTATGCATGTCACAACTTTAGTTTTGGGCTTGTGATCCAGGTTAAGGCTTGAAAAGTGAAGTGGGGCAAGAAATTAGACTCAAACACATTTCAAGAAATGTGAAAAAATAAATTCAACACTTTTAAGTGATTTGTTGACTTCGGGGGTTGGAATTCCATGAAGTCCAAAAATCCTTGTGACAAAAATGCAAGTAGTAAATGATTCAAATGGGCCCTTGATATACCAAATATTGAAAAGGTTTTCAAACATAAATAATGAAAATAGGGTCACATTTTCCATTTGGAATTATGAACTAAAAGTTGTGGTAAAAAAAGGTTGGGGATCAAAATTTTAACAATTCATCTCCCAATCATTAAAACTTGGATTTTTTTTTCAAATGGACTACAATATTTTCCTTGAGAGCTTAATCAAAGCTTCTATGTGAGAATTATCAACTTGCAAAATTGTGAAGCTTATAACTTGACATTAAAAAAATAAATTCTTGGGAATCTAACAAATTTTCACCATTTTGATGCAGCCTTTGACACTGGTCACAAAATACACTATAGGAAAGGACGTGGTGGCTCTTCTTTAAATGTGAATTGTGATGTGTCTTGGGAATTTGGTTCATTCGTAACTTATTCATGCCTCATTTTGCCAATGACTTGCACTAATAATTTTTTTCTTAATTTGTGTAAATTGTTATCACTTTGATCTTTAGTTTATTCATTTAATCCCATTAGGAGCTCCCATTCATAGTTTTTTTCTTGAGATTTTAGGAGCAAGCCTTGGGTTTGCATTTTGTTACAAATTTGGGAATCAATTAGTTTTTAAAGCCCCAATACCACTTGACAAACTTGAAGGCATGTACCAATGCAAACAAATTATGGAAACACCTTTTAATTACAACCTCACATCATGCTTGTGACCCTAGCACTTCCCATAATTGAAATAACCTTTGGTTAAAAACCCCAAGTTTTGTGAACATTAAATTGAATATATGCATGGTTTTCTTGTGAATGATGATGTCCTATAGTTTTCTTTAGTGGTGACATTGTTGGTATTAAACATTCATTTCAACTATGAACAAAAATTTGCTAAAGCTATTTTTTATTGTTCTAAATTTCTAATTTGTTTGGGTGAAAGCATTGTTGAGTAATACCACTAAGAACATCACAACCTCAATTTGTTAGACTCATCAAACTTTACATCACAAACTTCCTAAGCAATGGATTGTTATTGATTGTCATGTAAATTTTGGATTTTTGTGGGTTTGTATATTAATATAATGATTTTCACATGATTATGCTTCATAGGATTATTGTGCATATAAAAGTTTGAACAAATACATGTTAATTCCATGCAATGATTATACATAAAGAAAACATAATTCTTCATCACATAAATTCATTATGTGAATTGTGCAATATTTTTGTATCAAATTACATGAAATAGTCACAACAAATGTGTCATTACATTCAATAATGCTATAACACTAGTTTTGTGGTGTTTTTTGTTTAAAAAAATTAACATGAAATCCATGTCACACTTATCTACATTTTTGTGATGCGTAATTTTTTTTCATGTGTAATATTTGATTTGTTTAATGAAAAATGTGCTTCAATTTTTGTGACTTTTGGAAATCCATCTATCATAGTAGTAAGAACTAATTGCATTAAAAAACATTGATAGAAGTGAAGAAAATTCATAAATATTTAATCAACATTTGAAAGATAATTTGAATCTTCACAATGTAATGATGTGTGATATAGTATGAGCAAATTTTTACTTGAACCTTGTTAAAGACTATTATGCAAATCAATGAGGCTTTTAAAAAAATTCTAACATTAACCTTGTATGTTAAAAGTATTGACATATGGTAAAACATGCGCACCAATCTAAATGTTCCATAATTTCCTATTTCACATGAAGCAGTGTGTTCAAAGACAAGAGAGCTTTTATAACTTATTATAGGTCACATTATTTGAATAAAAAGGAACTTTACACATGTAGAAGGAAACTCTATGAGTTCTACATGTAAAAACCATAATGGACAATTCTTAAATCTATATATGGTAGACAATTTTGATTGCATTGTTTAGTTAGGGTCTTATAAAACTTGTTGGCAACAATATTGATAAAAACCCACACATTATAAAAATCAAAACAAACCCTTGCCATTCATTTCAAGATGATCCACATGCTAGGTTGCATCATGGAATAATGCAAGGGAAGGCCTAATCTTTTGCCCTATTCGATAAAGAGGATCAATAACCACATTCACATAGATCGGTAAGTGGTTAGTGTCTCAAATTATCACACTTTCCCATTTGACATGTTCCCACACACCAAAACAACTAATGGAAGAAAAACTCCTATCAATAGAAAGACATACAATCATATGAATAATCTATAGAAAAATGTTATGCATACCATATGCAAGTTATTAAGGCAACAAACCTATAATGAACTTTTAATAATCCAAATTTGCATTTGGAGTAGGTTGGCATAGTAGATGATATTGCCATTATCATTATAATCAAAATTTTGTTGCAAACCACATCACAATATAATATCATTCTAAGACGCAATTGCATTGCCTTGTTTATTGAAATATTTAGTATGTCACCATATCAAGGCATGGCTAGTCAATTCTATGCCTTTCCTACAACACAATTCCCAATTAAGATTATATATGAATATGCTCCATAGGCAAGAATGAAAATCTTGGTTACATGGAGAAATGTTACTTGGTATAGAATCCATTTCTTTTGAAAACCTCCATGTATGTGTTTTTTCCCAACTTACATTTTCCTCCATGTCATTATTCATAAGGCACTTAATCGAAGACTTTATATTTCAAATTGGAGAGGTGGAAACAAATATTGAAAAATAACCATGGTTTTAAGATTAATCAATGTCTATCAAAACTTTTTTCATAAATTCATCATAACACATGCACAAGCCATGACATTTCATCATTTGGCTAAGAAGGGATGGTGTGGTTGGTCAAGGGGTAGCAAGATTCCACGTTTTTAATGGATGTGCAAAGTAGTGGAAGTTCACACCATTGGTTTCACATTGCTAAAGTTAAACATGAGCTTTGTGATTTGTGTATTGATGGTTGGAAGCCCAAGTGACATAATCATGTGTCATTTATGTGGTGTTTTCATTGTTGATGACAATCCAATTCACCATACCTTAAAACCAATTAACCCCAAACTTTGAAGCCTTGAAGTAACATTTTTAAATTTAGTTTTGGTTTGCTTGGTGACATCCCCTATCTCATATTTTGTATGTTTAAAACATCATGGTACTTTTTTGGATTGGATAAAACCTACCAAATTTGATCATCCTTTAATTAATGAAAGTGTTGGAAATGTTTGAATCACATTTTGGTTTTTTGGCTTTTAACATTAGTGAGTGTGGATTTTCATTTGTTAGATTGTAATACCCATGCACCAGTATTGGGTCAATGTTATGGATTATATTGTTGCAACAACACATGATTATTATGACACCTCATAACGCATGTCGATGTTACCATGGAGTTGAAACAAATTTGCAATAACATGTAACATTTTTATGCCTACAAATCCTCTTTATTCCTTCCACCATTCCTACATTCAAATGAAAATATAAATTATTGTGACAATGCCACCTTCTTGCTAATTATTAAAATTTTTGTTTGTCACTCTGTTTTGGTCTAATTATCATAAAATAAATAGTTCCCACCTATTTGACCTTTGGCAACCCATCCAAACTAAAATAATTTGTAATTGCATATAAGAAGATTAAAGGAAAAAATGGATTTTTGAAATTAATTTCTTACTAATGGTTAGTGAATATAAGTTTATTAAGGTAAATAATGAACAACACATTGTTCATATTTGAATAGCTATTGGAATTCACCATTAATTATAACACCAAACTGACTAATGTCATTCATAAACCATGGCATGCTATGTTTTGTCCACCTAAAAATGCAAATGTGTGTAAATGGTTGGGCAAAACAATGTTACAAACATCAAATGTCTAACTACAACCTTGGATTGTAAGATGTGAAAGACCTACATAATTAAAATAAAACAAAATATTCATTTAGTTTATGAAATGGGCCACAATCTATAAGGATTAATTTACTGCCATTCTAATGAATTAATAGTGATGTATAATTTGAATTATCAATAAACCTATACATTAAATTACCAATATTCATATATTTGTAGTAATCAAAACATATCATAACCTTGAAACACCAAACTACACAACCTTCAAGCATGGACATTGGATTGAAATGGGTTTTTTTTTGCAAAAAAAAAAAAAAAAAAAAAAAAAAAAAAAAAAAAAAAAAAAAAAAAAAAAAAAAAAAAAACACCTCTAAGAAATAATTTGTACCTTTTACTTCACCTCTTGAGATTTATTACACAAATGGTTCCCACAACATTTGAAGGAGGGAAAATATCATATAGGAAAAAATACAATTCAAAGAGGTTCAAATGAAGTAAACATTGTTCATCACAAACCCTCAACCACTTGCACTTTGAATAAAATCACACGCAACCAATAATTGCCCTTGTAGACCCATCATCACCACAACATGAAACAATGTAAACCTTCTACTTGTGCTTTGAAGACACCTCATATGGGCATATATCTAGCTTGTGTATATCAAATATTCCCCTAAATATGTCTTGGTGTGTTGGAATGTGATGTTTGCAAAAAACACAATTAAAAACATACATCATTGATGTTTTAACATAAACATCAAAATTGCATTATTCCATGATAATAAAATGTTACTAAAAGATCATTTCTTTTCTTGCCACTTGAAGAATTCTACCATGCACATTGTTTGCATGCCATAAAACCCCACAATTCATCATAACATTTCAATTTGGTTGACATGTTTTTCTCATGGTTTGATTGAGGTGTTGTTAGATATGGTATTGTTGAAATACATTTGTGTGAAGAGTATTGTTTTGTTAGAGAAATACACAACACAATGTCTATGGAACTAGATTTGGCTTTGTAGCTTAAGGCCTTTAAAACATTAGTTTTCAACAAAATCTTTGTTACATCTCAAAAAGATTTGTGAATCATATATTGATCTTGGCCATCCATTATGAACATTCATTTTAAATGGTCTTACATTGTTGGTGTAATCAAAATCTGCCATGTGGCATTTTCATTATATTTTGGAAAAAAAAGAATATTTATTTGAGTTAGTAGGTAGGTAGTTACATAGGCCTATGTAGGTAGGCATGTAAAATTAGGTAGATAGGGCATACTTACCTACTTAGGCCTACTTACATATTTCCATAAGTGATTAAAACTTATGTATCTACTTATTTACCTACATAGGTAGGTAGGAAGGTAAGTGGGCTAAAAAAACATGTAAATAATGTTATTTCATTTTATGTTTTGCTTTTTGGGTTAAACTTTTTTGAGTTTGAATAGTCATTCAAACAACATGCATAGTCTATGTTTCACTCATGAAACATTATGATTTGTTTATTTCCAACATCCTTTTGTATGTGTCTACAAATTAATGCAATTTTTAATTGACATCATTGATTGGGGATGTGTTTGTCACATGGATCATTGACAACCATCAAGTTGGTGCATACGTTGGACAAGACCTTGGTTGACACAAAGATTGAAAGGAATTGCATTCAAATGCACAAAAGACAATGAAGGACAAAATTGTTAAAAATCTCTAGTGGTGGCAAAGCTTTGGTGGTGTCACTAAATACTTGATAAGCCAAACATGAGACAAGCTTTTGATGCACTTGGGATTCACAAGGCTGTATTTTTTACCCATTATCTTTCAGGAACCAAGGTGCAACCCACATGTTTCAAATTTTCATAAATGGATTACATAATTTACATCCAATGGAAAGATACATAATTGCTAGGGTGGAAAATTTTCTCATCAACCATGTGAAGCTCCCAACTAGCCCATGCTTTTGTGAATACTAAAGTATGATGAGTAAATGTCATTTGTCATAATGGATATTGAAATGCAACATTTAGTTTTAGCACCCCCTTATCATTGCATAGGCTTTAAAGGGGCAACATTTTGCTTTAAAAACAATTTTGGGATGAAAACAACATTGAATTATGATTCTAATTGCAATGCCAAAGATTCATTATAATAGTGTTTACAACCAAGTCAATTTAATCATTTTAGAGAAGAAAATTTGGGAAGGATGAATGATTGGGTTTTTTTTTTCCTTTTACTTTTTTCACATTCTTTAATGCAAGAAGTTGTTTAAGTCTATTAAGTTGTTTGTGTCTTTTGATTTTTATAGCGATTCTTGTTCGACAATCCTGAAGTAAGATTTTTTCTTAAGATCTTTGTGATGGAATGTAGGAGGTTATTGTTATAAATGGTGGAAAACTAATGACGCATTGCAATGAGTTTGGATAATAAGTTTGCAATAGTGTCACAATTATTTTAACTCCAAATCATGAGTTTATATCACGATTTATTTCAAAGTGTTTGTGATTCTATCTTATAATTTTAACCCAAATTTGTCATTGCAATTATTCAACACCCCATTTTTAATTTTTTTAAGGTACTAAGGTAATACACGAATTAAAAGTGACATTCCCAACATTGTACCACACTAGCAATTAAAATTTGACCTACCAAAGTATTTCAAAATGGAAATATGGTTCTAACATAGAAATGAGAAACATTCAATTAATTGGTATATATATTCATATCTATGTATTGGGGACATATTTGAAATGGGTCTCACATTACAAAAATGAAAATTGTTTTGTTAAAATTGTTTTTTTACTAGCCCTACATCTTGTTGTTGCCTTTACATCCATTCCATACATCTGTTGGGTATCCTTGTAAAGAAAAGCTAGCCAATTTTTACACCAAGTAATCACCTTTGATCATAACATCCTTCCAAGTAGAAAGCAAATGCTAGTTCACGAGCAATGTGTTGTGAATGGTGAACATTAAATATTAAAAAACAATAATATAAGCTTTGAGCAAGGATGAATGATGGATGAATGTAGATGGTTGATGGATGAATAAGACTAATGAAAATTTTCTTGAGCTCATTCCTTTCATTTTAGTCCCTTAAGAAAAGCACTAAGGTACACATGCCTATCATTGAACACCTACAATATCTTTTTGGTTTTTTGTCATTTATGAAAGATTTTCATGGTCATGGGTGCACCAAGTGTAAGTTCACAATCTATTTATGAAAAATTTCTATCTATGTTTTGTTTGTGACGTTGAAATCTCTCAAACCATGGCATTTCATGTTGTGCTCTTGATATCTTTAAAAAAGCTTTTGATGAATCTCTCAAACCATGGCGTTTCATGTTGTGCTCTTGGTATCTTTAAAAAGCTTTTGATGAATCTCTCAAACCATGGCGTTTCATGTTGTGCTCTTGGTATCTTTAAAAAGCATTTGATGAGGAAGGGTGCAATGATTTGGTTTGAGAATGTTTGTTTAGAGCTATGATGTGGAAGCTATTGATTGTTGAACCATTTTTTCATTGAAAATTAAATAAAATTGAAACCTATATTGGAATTTGGGGGCATTTTTGGTATTGTTTGAAAGCCCTTGGTGAGTCTAATTTCATAGAGTTAATTTCACAATTTCCTGACATAAGGTGTGGATGATATTGATTTTTGAATGGATTTTGTTGTTGAAAATTCAGAAGAATCCAAAATATGATTTTTTTTTTTTTTTTTTTTTTTTTTGCATTTCACACTCTATTCACACTTGGGACAATAGCATAAGCCATATTTATACTTCTTTGAAATCCTAAAACAAAGTAACCAAAAAAGTTTCCTATATCTTCCTTATTTCTTGTTCATTTATTTTAATAAACAATTTTTTTCCCCTTTTGTAATCTTTCAATTGGTTTTGTTTTTTGTTTTTTTTTTTTTTCTATTTAACATTCGCAAAAAAATATTCAAGTTTTCAGTAAATGTTTTTTCCCCCCAAACTTTTGTTAAAAAAATGAAAAGATTTTTTATAAAAAAACTTGTTTTTCAATAGATGTTTTGGTCTTTTGGAGCAAAAATCCAGCCATTTTGCCAAAAACAAAAATGGTCCAACAACATAACAAAGGATTTTGTTTTGAAAATTAAGATTGACGTCAATTCACTAGATTTTGGAAAAACAAAATTGCCTTATTTGTAATATAGGATCCAATAAATAACCATCATATAGAAGGACTTAAGTTTTTTTTTTTTTTTTGTCAGATTTGTGATGTAGCAGATTTGGTTAAATCTTGTTGTTAATAGGATAAAATAAAAATAAAAATAAAAATAAAAATGCTACCAATTAGAGTGTCTTTTTGTGGCAATTTTCTTTTCAAAAAAAATATTCCATCGAATATTTCGTTTAATAAAAAAATCACCAAAAACCATTCTGAAAAATTGTCATGTTTTTACACATTTTTCAACCAAGTAGCCTTGTGGGCGATCGCCATAATGGCAATATCAAAAAATTGGAAAAAAAAAGAAAAAGAAAGAAAAACTGCAAGTTGAAGTTTCAATAGTGAAAATGGGTCAAAATTTAGAAGAAGAAGAAAAGGAAAAAAACAGAAAAAGAAAAAGAAAAAGAAATAAACACTATTGGCGAGCCCTAGAATCTCGCTTCCTCATAGATGAGAAGTTAATAGATGAAAATCAGATGAAACTAATTATCATCTACGACTTTCGTTCACGACAAGGGCTGTGTGTTTCGGGCCACAGGAAGAGAGCGCTGGTTTCCGTGGGCGCAGCGGCGATCGGTTGCAGCAGCCGCCATTGCTGGCGCTCTCCTTTCACTTGGGTGTTTTCAAGCTTTCGTCGTCTTCTGCTCTACGTATCGTCCTCTCCATCTTCTGCTCTTTCTGTAGAGCTTTCAGTCTCCTTTTGGGGTGAAGAAATGCCGAAGAACAAGGGAAAGGGAGGAAAGAACAGGAAAAGGGGGAAGAACGAGGCGGAAGACGAGAAACGTGAGCTGGTGTTCAAGGAAGATGGACAGGAGTATGCGCAAGTGCTACGCATGCTAGGGAACGGAAGATGCGAGGCTCTTTGTATCGACGGAACCAAGAGACTATGCCATATCCGTGGGAAGATGCACAAGAAAGTATGGATTGCGTCGGGGGATATTATCTTAGTCGGTTTACGAGACTACCAAGACGATAAAGCGGACGTGATTCTCAAGTACCAACCTGATGAAGCGCGTCTGCTCAAAGCTTACGGCGAGCTGCCTGAGAATGTGCGTCTCAATGAAGGTATTGCCGGTGGCATGGACGAGGAGGAAGATGGCGGCGGCGATGATTACATCGAGTTTGAGGACGAGGACATCGACAGAATCTGACCTAAGGGATACTTGTGTCGCTCGAGAAGGAAGGAAAAAAAGAAAAAAAGAAAAAAAGAAAAAGAAAACCGTAAGTCCAATTCAGCAGACCATTCATAGGATTGCTTGCAAAAATTGTCATTCCAGAGTCTATTTGTGCCGACAATTGCATTATTTGTTGCGTTTGCAAATTTTCTACTCGTTTTAGGGTTTAGAGACCATACACAGATGGTCTTCTGGACATGCTAAATTTTTTTATCAACATGGCAATGTAAGCATAACAAGAGCTTATAGCTCGTTTGTTTGTTCGTTCGTTCGTTTGTTTTTTTTTTTGTCTTTTTTTTTTCTGGTTTTGTTTTGGTTCGTCTCGTTTTTTATGGTCTTCTGGACATGCTAACAAAATTTACCAGCATGGCAATGTCAGCATAATAACAGCTTACAGCTTGTTTCTTTCAAAATAAAATAAAATCGTTTGTGTGTTTTGGAATGGCTGGTGCTCTATGCTAGTTTCTTAGAAAACATGTTTGAGAGAGTTTGTATTTCCAAGAGAACTAGATTGAGAAAGTTTGTGTTTCTCAGTAGAAAACTATGTACTTGAGAAAGTTTGTGTTATCTTAAGCAAGGACCTTCTTCAGGAGCAGCAAAAGAAAAATCTTTGGATTTGGTTTTGGTTAGGGATTGGTAATTGTTCTGTTGAGTTTTTGGGGGGCTTTTTTGAAGCTTGGTTATGGAGACTAGAAGGTAAGGGAAATTATTTTGGTTTCTTTTTTCCCTTTCTTTTGTTTTTGGGAGAAAGAATTAGCAGGAACTAATAATTAGTTAACAACCTGTGAAAGAGTTAATCTTGGTTTATTGACTGCAAGCACTCATTTTCATGTTAACTTCAAATTGTTGGTTGTAGAGATATTTCTGTGTGATTTCATTTCAAGTAAGTGTACATGGAGATTGCTCTCTGTAATTTTGTACAAGAAGTGTGTTCTTGGAGATTTCTCTTTGTGATTTCATAGAAGTAAGTGCTCATGGAGATTTCTCTCTGTGATTTCATAGAAGAAGTGTGTTCGTGGAAATTTCTGTCTGTGATTTCATAGAAGAAGTATTTTTGGAGATTTCTCTCTGTGATTTCATAGAAGAAGTGTATTCTTGGAGATTTCTCTCTGTGATTTCATAGAAGAAGCATTTTGGGAGATTTTTCTCTGTGATTTCATACAAGTGTTTTTGGAGGATTTTCTCTGTGATTTCATAGAAGGAAGTGTTTTGGTAGATTCTTCTCTGTGATTTCATCAAAGAAGTGTTTCTCAATTGAAAGTCATCTTGCTGTAGTATCTATCATGTGTGAACCTGCTGGTGTTGAAGGATGCTGACTGAACCCTCAGTGTGTTCTTTTTCCTTCAGTTTACATGCTCCTCATTTTCCTTGTTTGTATTGTTGGATCTAAAATCTCTATAACCTTAATTGTTATTAGGTCATTTCCTGTTGACTTAAAGAACTGGTAGAATTCGGGTAGCATATGTGGAGGGTGTTGCCATACTGTCAGTATAAGTTCTGTCTCCACAGAGGATGGTACCTTATAACCAGTAGAATTTTTCTAGTGTATGTGGAGGGCACCTCACCCTGTAAAGTATTTGTTGGCACATTACATGCAAGGTTGGTTATAAATGAAGAAAGCTTTCTAGTGTATGTGGAGGGTGCCTTCCCCTCTGTAAGATTTCTGTCTCAACACAGGATAGCACCTTACAATGCATAAGGTGCCTTAAAATTGAATCACCATTTTCCTCGATTCTATTGAATTGCTTATGACTTTTACTTGAATTGAATACATTTTTTCTGGAGCACACTCTTTGCTAATTTCAGTGACCTTCAATAGGTATGAGGAACTCTCTATGCATTAGACCATATGTAAGAATCTTGGAAAGTTATTTTGTTCTCTACCGCCTTCGTATCATCATCAGGCAGAGGTAAGGCTTGTGGGCTTGAGCCAGTTCCACCTCATGTCATGAAATCCAGATTCAATTTCAAGGTGCTGCAGAAACTTGAAAACTATAAAACCAGATCACTTTGGAGGCCCTGCCAGTGTAAAGAGGCAGTTACTGCTACCGCTCCTGCTGTTGCAGCAATACTAACATGCACTTCAGGCAGTGCTAGAGCAGGAGACTATACTAAACTGCAACTTAATGGAAGGTATTCTAGCAGAGCAATCGCTGAATGTATTAACATATTCAACGATGATGTCGGATAGATGGCTAACTTATTTCTTAAAAGAAAAGTGCAGGCAGAAACTTACTGGGTGACGGAGAGTTCCTTGCTGAGCTCCATACAGGAGTAACTGCAAATTCCCCCCAGTTGGGCAACACCCAATTCCAATATCCCACCATCTGGACTGAACTGCATAAGTTCGATTCAAATCTTGAGTTCTTTTATGGCTTTGATTTATGCTGTGCATCCTAATCTATGGCTTTTGTCCCTGATTAAACTCCAAACAATTCCAGGTTGCTAATAAAAGTGTTTATAATTAGACTCTTTTCCTGTCTACTTCTAACTCCAATCCATTTGTGCACATTTGTGGGCATTGAGACAGATTCTCTTGTCTCTCTCTCTCTCTCTCTTCTCTGTGTGCTAAAACTTGAGGACTTAGAAAGACAAATTTAGGCATTATCTTTAACTCTACTAAATTGTGACCCATTATGGTCTTTGTTCCTTGTGGGACCTTGCGACTAAAGTTACATTCACAGATCTGTCACCCTGTGGGAGATTTTCTATAAACTACGTGTTTCTTGCAATTTTAGTCACAAGTTTGAGATCTAAGCATATAGCCTAAGCCTGTTTTCAATTTCAATGTGGACTGTACAATAATATGCTATACAATTTTTTCCCCCCTCTTTTTTCTCCCTGCCATACAAAAATTTAGACCAATTTGAGCATGCAATAAAATTGCTCTTGATTTTTGGTCTCTTTTGGCAATCAATCAAATCATGTGTGGACTTGAAAGCCAATTTTGTGTTTCTTTTGGAATTTTTTTTTCACCACCATGAGATTGAATATTGACAAACTTTGCCCCCCCCCCACCCCCTTTTCAAAGCACCTGGCAATGAATCTCTGTTTGTCCTCCTTTTTTGCTGTCTCTTTCGTGGACTGTTGGTGCTAGAACCTCCCTGAGCTTGCTTTTTCAAGAGCATGCCCTGATTGGGAAGGGGTACAGAGATGGATAAGACTTTGGAATTATTGACTCCAAGAAAACATCTTCGTGCTCCATCTCCATCCCCACCCAAACATCTGCAGGATCAAAGTCAGGCAGCACACACGGGTTTGTATCAAAGGATGCAAAATCATCAGGCATCCAAATCTCTGAGCCATGTTGGTAGTCATGAATAGCCAACAAACCGTTGCAGCTTTCCAGCATTGAAGTTGCAGAAATGGCTTCTCCTTTTTCACCAGTGATGCTGGTGTTGGTGACCTCATTCTCAGCTGTCTGCTCATCGAAGAACTGCTTGGTGATTACACTCTGGGCCTCTGGTATGCCTACAGTGACTGCTGCTTTGCTCACATCTGCCTCTGAAAATATTGCCTCAGCCACAGGATTGGCACAACAGCTATGTTGAGTACTTTGCAAAGCACAAGATGGCAGTTGACCCAATCTTCTGCTGATACATGTTGGGGCAAGGGGCCATGAATCCAGCAGGGTGTAATTTAGAATTGAAGTAGGCTCAGAAGAATCGTGTGAAGCCACTTGATAGGAAGCAACGGATTCCTCAGACACTGGGGAACACACTGAAACATACCCAGCACTGCTGATAGACACGTTGGGATATGGCATGGAATTGCTTTCCTGTTCAGGAAACGCAGTCATATCATTGCCCATGCAAGAACTTGTCTCAAGCTCCCCCAGTCTCTGCATTCTGCAAACAGGCTGATGTTAAGAATCAGATGGATTACATTTTAGTGTTTGAGGAAATCACAATATTGTGTTGCATCTTCATTGTAGGACATTGGTCCTTACTTGGTGTGATGTGAGATGAACAGTCTAGTTCTAAACTTTGATGTTTGCCCTGATTTCAGAATTGAGGAACTAGCTCTATCTCCTATTACTGAATTTACTTGAACTTGCAGCATGAGGATCTAGTGTCATCATTTGTGTGCCACATGTGGAGTCGGGTGTAATAGGAGAGAGACAGGTTTGCGGTACCTACAGGATTCATGGTGCAGGTTTATTGCTAGCTTTAGATTATGGTTTTAGGGAGTAGTTTTGGAAGACAATCCTTACTCAGTGTAGTGGCTCAACTCAAAATTTGTGACAGCTGCAGAGCCCCTATATTGTATAGCTGCCACATCGTATGCCGCAGCTGCCTCTTCCTGTGTGCCTGCCAAAAACAAGTAAAAGAAACTGTCACCTAAGTGGAGATTTTGTCAAACAGTACATTAAACATGTCAGAATATATCTGCAATGTATATGTGACTACAGTGAACAGTGACGAGTGCTTACTGTAGGTTCCCAGATAAAGATATTTGTTCCCAAGAACACGACCAATTCTGGCTTCCCAGCGTCCGTTGTGATGATGTCTGCAAATGAGAGCTTAAGACATGAAGACGTTGGTTGTTGAAGAGCAGACTTGAAACATGTGTCACTTGTTTGGCTTCATTCACCTCAGAATTAAGCTTGAGATGCAAAAACCAAATTTAGACTAATTGCTAATAGTGAAGATTGACAGAAAGTGTTTCCTTGTCAAACTAACCAAACAAAACCAGCATGTATTCTGTTGTAAGTTCTATGAACTTTTCAATCTCAAAACCACATTAAATAGCTAGAGCTAAATTGTACAAATAATGTTGGTAAGACGTCACCTTGCAACACCACGATATTTTGAAACTCCTCTTGAGAACCCACTGCTTCTCCTGCAAAGATAAATTATGAGATGGTTATACTAGATGTACAAGACATTATTAAAGCAAACTGGACAATGTGCAGTATACATCAAGTTTCTGAAAATGTGGAAAAGATCATAATAATTATGGCCTATGTAGAGAATGTTCACCTCCTGAGGGTGGCCAAGTATCCTTCTCTTGACATGTTTTTCATTTCATTGATTTCCTTCTCATACTCACTGATCTACAAACAAACATATATAGCACACTAGTTTCCATTATTTCACCATTAACATTGAATGAATTCTACAGACTAGAAACCTAGTACTTGATTATTCAACAAGCCAAAAAACCATAGAGTTTAAACAGCTTACTAACTTATGCTTGGTAGAGTAATTTTGTTCAGAAACCACTTACAAATTGTGAAAAGAAAGTCATAAAACCAATCCCACACAACTGCCAGAGAAAAAGAATTTCACTCTCGCCTCCACACACATTCTATATGCAGAGAAAAGAACAGAAAGCATTTGGCTGGTGTTACAAGAAAGGGAGTGATTGTTTCTATATGTTGGGTACACAAAGCACATGTCATTAGTATTGGCACCTTGAAGTTAAGCAGAGTTCCAGGGCCCCAATATTTCAATGCAGCCAAATCATAAGCCCGAGCAGCAGCTTCTTCATCATCATAAGCTCCTGCAGTTTCATGAAACAGTTTCTCATTTGTGTCTTGGAATTCAGTCTAAGCATTGATTCTTTTGCAGCAGAATGAGGACACCCATTTAACTGCTACCTAATATTGGAGCTGAGGATTCATTTCATGTGTTGAGAGTTAGGTTATGTTCTGTTGAGCAGGCACCCCTAGATCATCTAGAGTCTGATTGGTTCATTTCTTACAAGAAGAATCATGTGTTAGGAGATCATTGTATTTGTTGAAGTGTACTGGTGATTATTAAGTCTTGGTACTTGTTCGGTGAAACATTAGCACATGTCTGCAATTGCTTTTTAGTGCACTGATAGAGGCAGTTTGATTCATTTGAACCAAGCAACGAGTCAACAATATGAACCAAGTCCAGGAGCACAACATCTTCTCACCTAGATATACTGGATGACATGAGGTTCAAATTCGAGTGGTACCAAAACACATGATGTAATCATCGGCGCACATGTGAGGTTTACAAGCCAAGAAACAAGTTAGCTTCCTTCCACCAATAATTATGATCTTGAACAAGGAAATACCTAGTTGAATGATGAAATGCAATTAGCAACAGGCACTGGTTCTTTTAGTTAGGGTAATCTGAAAACTGGGGTGGATATTAAGTATAGGAGAAGGGTCTGCTTTTAGACCCTTCCAGGAATTGAGGCTCCCATCAGGAGGCTGGTAGGCTGAGTCAAGGGGCTAAAATTCCTGGAAGACTCTAAACGTAGAGTCTGCACCTATGTAAAGAAAGCCAGGCTTTCAAGAAAATTTTGAAAACATGATGCTTACAAAATTTGTAAGGTCCTATTGACCATTGATGGGGATCTTAGGCAGGCTGTAAGATCCCACGTGAGGTTTACTTCTGAAAGCCCAACTAAACTAACATGGTGAAAATCTTGCTAGTTCGTTGCAAATGGTTTTTTTTGTTTTTGGGGGTTTTTCAAAAACCGGGGTGAGTCTTCAAAGCTTGTGTAAGAACTGGAATCGATGGTTCTTGGAAATAAAAGTGAGAACCGCCTAACACTGATACCCTGTGCGAGGTTCTATAAGAAGAAGAGGCGAAACTGGTGTTACCTTGTTTTCCTTTCTTGTTCTGCTTGTCATTCCAGCAGCTTTTGTCCCACAAATGCGCTTCAAATCTTCCCGTCCATCTGTGCCTGCATGAGAAACAATTATATCAAAGAAAACTCCTAAACATCAACAATATACGGACATCTAAACGTCGCGCGAAATATCATACAAAACGTCAATTATCCGCGCACAAGCTCATATTGTCATAAGACTTACAATACCAAAAGGACTCACAATACCGAAAGTTGAACGCAGTTCTTCATATGAAGAAGGAGCTGCGCATTGCCAATATATCTAAAAGAAATCGAGAAAGAGGACATGGCGTACCGTGTGACTCCTCTGTAAATTGAGCTCCTTCCGGTGCTTGCGATGCTAGGCAGCTGGCCTTTCTGAGCCTCCTTGAGGTTTCTTGAGGAATTTTTTCGTGTGCGAAGCACACTGGTTTTTTCTGATGGTGTCCCACCTTCAGATCCGCCGCTTGTGTCTCTTTTGGCACATGTAGTTACTGTTGGACTCCTTTTGGAAACTTTCACCATCTCTTGATCAGCACCGAATGTTCACGAATGAATTCACAAGATAATGAAGAAGGCTGCGCTGTGTTTTGCGGTGAGATCGAGTCACCTGGCAATTGTCTCTCCCCTCCCCGGAAACAATGAGCGACAAAATGCACCTACGACACTTTCATGCCATGACCGCGACTAGTTATTGCTTAATATCCTGGAGATTCTAAGCTGTTACACTCGTTTGTAAACTATATATCAGAACATGATAATGACTAACAAGAACAACAACGAAAGCGTTGGAAACAGCCGAGTGCCACGGATCCAAGTTCCACACTACAGTCCACGACACTGGAGGTTCCTAACTTCAAAGCTGCAGATCAATCCTCCGTGAAATCATGTCCAAAACTGCATATTATAACAGTTTACTATATCTCTTCCCAGATGAAATCTGCAAAGAGGAATTCAGCAGAACACGAGGTAGCGGGCACTAGTCATGAGATCCCGAGACAAAGTCTGTTGTGAACGGATGAGAGAGCACGATGATTGATAACTGCAACTAATTATGTGAGAGAAAAAGCTCGATTCATGACAAAGTCGTAATGTGTGCAGAAATATTATACAAGCAAACAAACGGATTTCAAAGAAGCACAGAACAGCTTTCAACTAGCGGAACTAGAGAAACATTGACAGTCGAATCTACGAACAACACAAACAGAGAAAGCATTGAATCGAATATTCTGCAACCTTGATTAGGGCGCTCTTGAACCAAGATACAAGCTGCTTAATTGCAGAAACCACGAAAATGAAATGAAAACAAGAAGCAAAAAGCTAATGAAGATGAAGAAGAGGAGGAGGAGCTTACGAGAGGAGCTCCGGCTGCTTCACGGGCCAGGCGTCGTCACGAAGCAGCAAACAAGTAGAAAACTGTGGCGTGTTGCGGTTTATTTTTGGTTTGTTTCAGAGCAGCAGCGATGAAGTTCAGGATCCGATGTCGCAGAGTTGCAGTACCTGCTGCACTGATCCATGCAGAGCCGATCTGCTGAATAAACATAGCCCTGCACAACATGCAACCATGCAATTGACAATAAAAATTGCAGCGCGGCTTCCACGAAGAAAAAAAAACCGGAAAACAGAAAACAAACAAAACTACTGCAAGAACACTCTCTCTTCCAGCG
Source organism: Sphagnum contortum (assembly GCA_963920785.1). Taxonomy (NCBI): domain Eukaryota; kingdom Viridiplantae; phylum Streptophyta; class Sphagnopsida; order Sphagnales; family Sphagnaceae; genus Sphagnum; species Sphagnum contortum. The sequence goes on from OY987291.1 coordinate 10,036,874, forward strand.
GGCTTCCAGCTGTAAATACGGACCTGCACTTTTAACTTTTTTGCGCGCTGCAATCACAAAAAAACACCTTGAGATGACCAGAAAACAAAATCATCTAGCACATGTATGAGCAATGCCCCAAAAAAGAAAAAAGAAAAAAAGGAAAAAAAACCCAGAAAAAACGAAAAAGAAAGAACAGTTCGATGCTCAGAACACAGACATACACACACACATAACACAAGAAGAGAGACAACACGAGACGCAGGCACCGAGACACACATGCGAGCGAGAGAGAGGAGAAAAAGAAGAAGAAGAAAGGGCTCATTTAAGAACGAAAGCAAGCAAAGTGGCTTTTTATGACTAAAACTGCACTAAACAGATTTTGAAAGTGTCTTTGTTTTGTGGCTTTTTACTTCACGTGCGTCGGTTTTGTGGCCATTTATTTCGGGTGTACCTTCGTTAGGTCCCCATCAGCCTAAATATCTTTTCGTGTGAAAATTAGATTTTTTTATTTATTGTCACAAATTCAATACCGCCGAGAATTTCAAAAAGAATTTCCAAATTTAAAAAAAAAATCTTCTAAAAAGTCGTCAGATTTTTTCTATACATGATTAAATTAGTTCGCCAAAAATATATAAAGATATTTTATTTTATTTCTTTTTATATTTTTGTTAACAGCCAAATTTGGCTATATCAGCTTATGGATATCATCACCTCTTCAGCTACATCACAAATTGAAGAAACAAACATTGGGTCCCCACTCCCGTCTTTTTTTTTTGTTTTTTGTTTTTTTTGTTTTTGTTGTGCCTGGGCCTACCCATCCTTGACCAACCAAAAAAAAGGCCCCCCTAATTTTTGTTTTTTGAGTTTTAGGGCACTGTTATTTTTAACTTATTATGGTTACTCCTTTCATTTTCACTTAGCCATATATCATTCTGAAATGCCAATTTGGATAGGTAATTAAGCTTTGAAAAAATTGTGAGTAGTTCCAACTCCTGAAGTGGAGAGTTTAACTCCGTTCGTCATCGTAGATAAAATACTAACGGTCGAAACTTCCGAATACATATGTAGCTTCATTACTTTGACCTAGCTATTACATTTAACGATGTTGAGAGTTTTCTTTTGTGTTGGATCAAACCTTTTAGGGAGTTAATTTGGTTCCCTACATCGCCCTAAATACATGGGCACAAAGAATGTTCTCCCCTACCAAGAAAACAAAAAGAAATGTAGATGGGGAAAAACACAAAAAAAAAAAAAGGAACCTGAAGAAAGCATTATTATGCTCATTGCCATTCAAAGCTGTCATTGTCCTCAGAAACCCGGCCACTCGGCCACCCAGCCACTCACCCACATGCGTCTCCTCATTTGAATGTTAATGTGGAGTAGCCATGTGGCACAAACATAGTTTGGCTTCTCGCTGCTCGTAATAATCACTGGACCCCATTCCTGTTGTGAGAGTAGCAAGTGGGGCGGGTGGGGGCGGGGTGAGCCGGCAAAAGTAAGTCTGAAATAGGATTTGTGTACTCAATTGTTGATGCTGGTAGGGTGGCTCTTTCCCAAGCTGTACCCTCTGCACGCAGTTCCGAACGAATGCCAACCATTAATGAGGAATATTCAATGACGCTTGGTTTTGGTACACAAAGTGGTATTATTATAAATTATTACATTATGAAAAGTGCTAAACTATATAGCAAATAGCGCATTTTCTTTTGTAGTGCAATTTTTTTGCACTGTTGTGATTTTCCAAAAAGGAATATTCCATCATTGTATTTCCTTATTTTTTTGAAAAAAAATTGTCAAAGAAAAGGATATTTTAAGTCAATTTTTGTTTGATGCCGATTTTTGAGAGCTACATTATAAGAAAAAATATTTTAAAAATAAAATTTAATAATAGATTGTCATTTATTGTTAAATCCCTCTTTAGATGCCAACTATAGATGCTCCAACGAATTTTTTGGAAAAAGAGCACTAACGAGGGGTGTGTCATCACACTGTGGCCTTGCCATTTCCATTGAAAAGTATCTTAAGGCAAAAAGAAGATTGATGGAAATTCAAATATTTCACCATGCAAACATATAATCTTAAAAAATCCTCTAAAAGAAACCAAAATCCTTCACTTCAAGATATTTTATAACTCTGTAACTAAATTTCTCAAGTTTCAACACAAGCCAAAATTTCATCATATTTCAAAAATCCTCATATAAAAATAGACCTATTATTATTATTATTATTATTATTATTACCTAGGGGCCAAAATCCCATAAGCTACTATATATACTATGTAATGAACCTAAACACAATAATCCTTTCCTACCAAGGCAAGGCCAAATAAAAAAGAAATCATCTATGTATGTATATATATATATATATATATATAGAACTCATTTCTCTATTACCCTAGATCTCTAATACCTAGTTTGAGAAGTTAGGAAAATGACAAAATTTTAATGTCCTTTTTGGGTGTTTACTTGTTTGTACAGATGGAGTGCAAGCAAGGGACATTGAAGTAAGAGAGAAAAAAAGTTTATCAACTGCGATGTGGCAACTTGCAAGACAACAATTGGCCAAGTGTTGGGTTGCAGCGAGAGAATGTGTTTCCCTTCATTTGAGGCCCATCACTTGCGCTCTCTCTCTCTTTCACACTCTTCCTTTTTCATAACCATTTCTGGGGAGAATCTGGACATTCTGATTGGCTGTCAGTTCACAAGTGACAACCCAGAATCAGTTTTTGGACTGCATTCTCCAACGTGTCACTTGCTCATTGGTTCAGAAACGGGTTACACCCAATAACCTGCAAGAAGAGCCAAAAATATTCTGGACGCATTGTGCCTCGACTATTTTGGTAATCCGGCTCCTCTAAAATATAACTTTCGGACCTTCATTTCTTTAGCAACTTACTAGTTAGCACAAAAGGTACCAACCCTGGGCTTCTCATTGGAGACTAATGACTTTGTAGCACTTTGTTGCTTGGATGAACATTTCATTCTCGTTATCTCAATGGACGAAAATGAGGAATTCTCAATTCTTAATGTCCAGTAACCGCCTCAAGTGCACATGTTACCCTAATCCATACCGTAGTACCTAGTCTGGTTAGGCATTAATTAATTAGTTTTTGGAGTTGGTAAAAATTCTGAAATATTTGTGGCTACCATGCTAAAAATCTGAATGAAGCTGTCAAGCACAATAGCTTCATTATTTAGTAGAATGTATTTCAAAAAGATTTTTTTCACAATTTTTGGCTTGCAATTTAACTTTTGCCTTTTGGCTACTACAATCAAATGATTGTAATAAAAAAGAACATAGCTAAATAGTAAATTTAAGTGCTAACTGTTGGGACTTATTAGAATTGCAAGTCCAAATTTTCCATTGAAACAAGGTTTAGGGTTGAAGCTTTATTCTCCAATATTTGATGAAACAATTTGGGTACCTATTTTACAATTCCCATTGTAGATGGAAAGAAACCCACACATTCTCAAATGGAAATTTTCAAAAGAAAAGAAGAAGAAGAAGAAGAAGAATAAGTGTGCAAAAAAAAGATCAAGTTAAAAGGGAAATCAAAAGTGAAGAATAAACTCCCATATAGGTACTTCCAAATTATTTTTTATTATAATCACATGCAAAAGAAATTTCTTCACAATTCCCTACTAAGATTGGTTGGTTGGCTATTAGGGGTGTCCCAAAAATGAAAATCTGTTGCGAAACATGGGGCATTTTACAAAAAGACTTTAAAAAAAAATCAAGTCTTCTTTGAAATTCACAAATGTAACATTCCACCAACACAAACATAAGAAGGGAATTATAAAAGCATCTCAAGTTGCTGAAATATAAATCACCTTTAAACTATAATTTGGATGAAGCATGTCGGAATAATCCAGCGGGTAGTAGTGGGGCCCTGTCTTCTGCTGTAGCAATTTTTCACAAATCACCATGCAAAGCAACAAGTGTATGTCCTGGAGTTACCTAAAAATCATTAAATGTATATTTAATGTTTTAAGAATGATAATGTGTGGTTCTCCATGGGTTTAGGTATGGCAAAACTCTGTTTTGAATGTATTCTCTTTCAGCCATCCCCCCCCCCCATCATTCGGAAAATTGATGTCCATCCGAATGATTCTTGTAAGTTTTATGCACCATCACCATCTCTAATGAGTGCCCTAGGGTACATCCCACCACCACCACTACCAACTCTCAAGTCGTAGATGTGACAAAAGGCACAAACTAAAGAAAGATCACAAAACCCGGAAAATGTGCAACCCAACTAGGCACTTATTTTATTATTTTCTTACATGAAGTGAATTCAAATAAAAAAGAAGAGG